>CAHIKZ030000678.1:830000-845000 GCA_903632075.3 Acanthosepion pharaonis | reverse complement strand
TAGAGAAAAGTGAGAGAAAGAGATAGAAATAAACAGAGAAGGAAAGTGAGAGAAATATGTAGAAAGAAATAGAGAAGGAAAGTGAGAGAAAAAGATAGAAATAAACAATATAACAGAAAGAGATAGAAATAGAGAAGGAAAGTGAGAAAAAAAAGTAGAAAGAAATAGAGAAGGGGAATGAAAGAAAGCGATAGAAAGAAATGTAGATGGAAAGTGATAGAAAGAGATAGATAGAAATAGGGAAGGAAAGTGAGAGAAAGAGATAGAAAGAAATAGAGAAAGAAAGCGAGAGAAAAGATGGAAAGTGAGAGAAAGGCATAGAAATAAATAGGGAAAGAGATTGGAAGGAAAAAGAGTGTGTGTAAAAAGGAAAAAGAGAAAGTGAGGTGAGATGGAGGAGAAGAGATGATTATAAAGATATCGAGTGTATCGAGAGTGAGGAGCGAAAAATATGACAAAGAAAAAGCAAAACAGAAAAGGGATAAGATACCGGAAAGGAGAGAGAAGAAAAGTGAGGAAAGCTGAGATTGGGAGCGGGATGTCGATGAAGGGAGAGAAAAGGAACACATTGTGAATATAGAGAAGGAGAGTGAAAGAAAATCATAGGTTGGCTGAAGAAAAAGAAAGAAAAAAGAAAATCATAGAATGACTGAAGATAAAGAAAGAAAAAAGAAAATCAAAGGTTGACTGATGTAAAGGAAAGAAAGAAAATCATAGGTTGACTGAAGAAAAAGAAATAAAGAAAAACAAAGGCTCACTGAAGAAAAAGAAAAAAAATCATAGGTTGAGTAAAGTAAAAGAAAGAAAGAAAATCATAGGTTGAATGAAGAATAAGAAAGAAAATCATTGGTTGACTGAAGAAAAAGAAAGAAAGAAAATCATAGGCTCACTGAAGAATAAGAAAGAAAATAATTGGTTGAGTGAAGAAAAAGTAAGAAAGAAAGAAAATCATAGATTGACTGAAGAAAAAAAAGAAAGAAAATCATAGGTTGAGTGAAGAAAAATAAAGAAAGGAAATCATTGGTTGACTGAAGAATAAGAAAGAAAATCATTGGTTGATTGAAGAAAAAGAAAGAAAGAAAGAAAATCATAGGTTGACTGAAGAAAAAGAAAGAAAGAAAATCATAGGTTGATTGAAGAAAAAGAAATAAAGATATCATAGGCTGACTGACGAAAAAGAAATAAAATCATAGTTTGACTGAAGAAAAAGAAAGAAAGAAAATCATTGGTTGACTAAAGAAAAAGAAAGAAAGAAAATCATTGCTTGGCTGAAGAAAAAAAAGAAAGAAAATCATAGGTTGACTGAAGAAAAAGAAGGAAAGAAAGAATATCATAGGTTGACTGAAGAAAAAGATGGAAAGAAAATCATACGTTGACTGAAGAAAAAGAAAGAAAGAATATCATAGGATGACTGTAGTAAAAGAAAGAAAGAAAATCATTGGTTGACTGAAGAAAAAAAAGAAAGAAAATCATAGGTTGACTGAAGAAAAAGAAAGAAAGAAAATCATAGGTTGACTGAAAAAAGAAAGGAAGAAAGAAAATCATTGGTTGATTGAAGAAAAAGAAAGAAAGAAAATCATAGGTTGACTGAAAAAAAAGAAAGAAAATCATTGGTAGACTGAAGAAAAAAGATGGAAAGAAAATCATAGGTTGACTGAAACAAGAAAGAAAGAATATCATAGGTTAACTGAAGAAAAAGAAAGAAAATCATTGGTTGACTGAAAAAAAAAGAAAGAAAATCATAGGTTGACTGAAGAAAAAAAAGAAAATTATTGGTTGATTGAAGAAAAAGAAAGAAAGAAAATCATTGGTTGATTGAAGAAAAAGAAAAAAGAAAGAAAAAAAAAAAGAAAAAAAAAGAAAAAAAAAAAAAATCTGTAGACTGTAAAATGAAAGAAAGAAAATCATTGGTTGACTGAAGAAAAAGAACGAAAATCATTGGTTGACTGAAGAAAAAAAAAGAAAGAAAATCATAGGTTGACTGAAGAAAAAGAAAGAAAGGAAATCATTGGTTGACTGAAAAATATGAAAGAATGAAAATCATAGGCTGACTGAAGAAAAAGAAGGGAAGTCACAGGTTGACTGAAGATAAAGAAAGAAAGAAAATCATTGGTTGATTGAAGAAAAAGAAAGGAAGATAGAAAATCATTGGTTGACTATAGAAAAAGAAAGAAAAAAAGAAAATCATAGGCCGACTGAAAAAAAAAACGAAAGAAAATCATTGGTTGACTGAAGAAAAAGAAAGAAAGAAATCATAGGTTGACTGAAGAAAAAGAAAGAAAAAAAGAAAAACTTTAATTAATTGAGAAAAAGAAAGACGGAAGATCATAGAAAAACTAAATGAAAAAAGGTAACTGAAGAAAAAAAAAGGAAAGAAAATTATGGTGTACCAGAAAAATGAAAGATAGCACCAAAAGCATAGGGAAAATGAAGACAAAGAAAGAAATATAGGGTAAATGAAAAAGAAAACGGAAGAAAAAAGATCATAGAACAACCAATGAAAATGACAGAAAGACAAAAAAAAGAAAGAAAGAAAGAAAGAAAATCATAGGTTAACTAAAAAAAAAGGAAAAGAAAGAAATACAGAAAATCAGGACAAATGAAGAAAAATTAATAAATAAATAAAATCATTGCGTAAGAAAAAGAAAGGAAAAAGCTCATATGGTAACAAAATAAAAAGAAAGCAATAAAATCATTGTGTAATTGAAGCAAAAGAAAGAAAGAAATCTTCAGAAAGAGAAAAAGGAAGATCATGGTTACTGAAGAAAAAAGAAAGAAAGAAAGAAAATCATATATAACTGAAGAAATAACCGATAGAAATAAAATCCTAGGTATCTGAAGAAAAATAAATTAAGAAGAAAGAAAATGATGTGGTAACTGAAATAAAAGAAAGAAAGAATGAATGAATGAATGAATGAATGAAATTCATAGTGTAATTCAACTGAGAAGAATAAAAAAAATCACTGGTAACTAAGTTGAAAGAAAAGAAGAAAGAAAGAAAGAAAGAAAGAAAATTAACTGAAGTAAAATAAAAATAGAAAGAAAAAATAATAGTATAACTGAAGAAAAAGAAAGAAAGAAAAAAATAAAATCATAGCTTCACTGAAAAAAGAAAGATAATCATAGGGTCAACTGAATTAAAATAAATTTAAAAAATTATAGAGTAACTGATGTAAAGTGTAAAGAAAAAACGAAGGAAAGAAAGAAATTCATAGTGTAACTGAAACAAAAGAAAGAAAGAAAAAAGAAAATCATAGAGTAACTGAAATAAAAGAAAGTAAGAAAGAAAGAAAGAAAAAAGAAAATCATAGAGTAACTGAAATAAAAGTGAAAAAGAAAGAAAGAAAAAAAAGAAAATCATAGAGTAACTGAAACAAAAGAAAGAAAGAAAGAAAATCATTGAGTAACTGAAACAAAAAGAAAGAAAGAAATAAAAAGAGTAACTGAAAAAAGAAAGAAAAAAAAAAAAAAAATCAAAGAAAATCATTGAGTAACTGAAACAAAAGAAAGAAAGAAAGAAAATCATTGAGTAACTGAAACAAAAGAAAGAAAGAAAGAAAATCATTGAGTAACTGAAACAAAAGAAAGAAAGAAAGAAAATCATAGAGTAACTGAAACAAATGAAAGAAAAAAAGAAAAAAGAAAATCATAGAGTAACTGAAATAAAAGAAAGAAAGAATCAATTGTTATCTTCTGTCTTCTTAAATCTTGTTCTTTTATTGTCCTATCACTTTAGTAGTAGTTTTTCTCATAATCTCTAACACTCAGTAACTTTTTGCATTCTAGTGGCTTTATTGCCTTGATTGGGGTAAAATGATTAAAAAAAAAAGAAAGAGAGCCATACGGTAACGGAAATAAAAGAAAAAGAAAGAAAAAAAATCGTAGGGTAACTGAAATCGATCACCTCGACCTGGTGAAATGATTAGCGAGCTTGTCGCTCTAGAACAATTAAAACAGAGGAGTGAGTTCGATCCTCACTGGGTACCCCATACTTTTGGCCTTGTGCCACATCGAAAGCTACACTTAGAAAATATCCGTAGGGTCACTGAAATAAAAGAACAAAGAAAAGAAAGAAAGAAAATCCTTGGGGAATCGAAGTAAACCAAAAGACAGAAAGAAAGAACGTAAGAAAGAAAGAATGAAAAAAAAAAGAAAAGAAACAGAAAACTTGATGGAGAGGAGGAAATTAAAATCTAATTCAAGAGAGAGAAAGAGAGAGAGAGAGAGAGAGAGGGGCGAGAGAAAGAAAGAAAGAATGAGTTAATTTGAGCCGTCAACATATCAGCGTATTAGGTAGTCTGCAATGGGTAGCGAATCAGACTTGTTGACGATCACATCTGAGTTGTAAATATAATCTTCATTCGTCGCCCCAAACTTGTGGTCCTGTACGTGAGCTTGGAAAATCAAAATTCTGAAAGAAGATTTAAATTTAGGCAAAAACAATGCAGATACATTGGAAGAGGTCTTTTATGTCCCGTGCTCCTTCGGAATGTGAACGATCATGGCTTCCTTCTCAATTTCCTGTCCTTTGTAGTAAATGTTTGCCTTTTTCCTATCTCTTCTAATCCGTTCTGCTAATCATATGCACAAATTCGTTCGAAAGGTTAAGCGCTGTTTTCCTCGGGCTATCTTTCTTTCAATATGTCCGGTGAGTGTTACATTTGCCAAACACTCTTTCCTCATTATGTGCCCTAGAAATTTCAACTGCCTCTTTCTTATGTTAAGTATAAGTGTCCTTTTTGTTTCCATTTTTTTTAAAACTTCGTCGTATACAAGTCATCAAATTCTCAGTATCTTTCTCTAGAATTATATTTCTGTTGGCTCAAGTCTCTTCTTCATCTGTGAGGAGATTGCCCAGTATTCACTGTCATATAGGAGGACTGATAATACATAGCACCTCAGTACTCTTTTCTTTGTTTCTCTTGCCTCAAGCCTCTTCTTCATCTGTGAGGAGATTGTTCAGCATTCACTGCCATTTAGGAGGACTGATAATACATAGCAATTCAGTACTCTTTTCTTTGTTTCTCTTACTTCAAGTCTCTTCTCCATCTGTGAGGAGATTGTCCAGCATTCACTGCCATATAGGAGGACTGATATTATATAACAGTTCAGAACTATATTCTTGTTTCTCTTGCTTCGTAAAACTTGTATTCCTAAAACCATTATTATCTGAAAAAAAGTACCCTAAAACAAATCCTTACAAACCATCTAGATTACGATATTAAATAATACCTGACGGTGCTGATATGCCGTTAAACAAAAACAAAAAATCAATCAACCATTAAGGTAAGCATATCTTACCATTAGGTCACGGAAAGCCATCACAGTGAAGCAAGTTTCAGTTAACCTTTTTAAGAAATGCACGTCACTGTTTAGGACATTTTACAGTAGATATCGGCTAATTAATAGCCTTGGGAAAGGTATGATTCCAACTCTCCTCCCTCAGCTATGGGTTAATTAGTAAAACTTTTATCAATAAATCGTTATTATCTAAAATAATTCTTATAATTTAGAAATATTTTCTGTCTTTAAATAACCTGCAAAAGAGGTGATAAAACGTAGAAATCGAATTAACCAAACAACAAACATGGCTTTTTGCACAAAGAAAACTGTGTCGATTTATTAAAAATTGTCTCAGGAACTTTTAGGTAAATGTCAGAAAGCGATCTATTTAACAAAGACATGTCTGCTTGATTGGTCGATGTGCATTGTTGACTATTAACGGGATTTTCAATGATTGCAGACTTGGATATACCAGAATATTTAGGCAAATTTTCAAGTCGATCTTTTTGTAATACGTACAGGCGTATGATAGAAAATTCTCTTCTCTCCTGGGTGGTCTTATTTATGTAACGAAACCTGGACAGCTGTTTCTATTTTTTCTCTTTCTTTTTCGTATTTCCATTTATTTTGACTGTATTTTCTTAATTTCTTATTTCCTTTTTACTTTAAAAAATATTTTTTTTTTGTTTATAGCATTGATAAAATAAAAAAAGAAATGAATTTGTTACGGTTTATTTAATACAAGAAACATTATATACCTAATATTCCGATACGGCTTTTATGCCGTGATATATGATATTTTTTTGAGCTGATGAAGAAAAAAAAGATTTAAACTTTAACCAATGTTCATCTCAGATGTTCGTTTGAAACTTACAGCAGTACGTAAATTAACTGGTGCCCTCATAAGAACCAAAAAAATGAACTTTTTAAACAACTTTTGTTGATTAGCCTTCATTAAATGATCGGTATACATTAGAATCGAAAAATATGGATTATTTTTTTATCATTTTACGGCCATATCACATTGAACCACCACTTCTCGTACGATCACAAAGTCGAGCTTGGCCAGTACCTAGATGAATGACTGCTTGTGAATACTAGGTGCTGTAAGCTTGGGTGTGCGGATGGTGTAATGGATAATGAGTCAGAATTGTTAATCGGCATGGAAAATCGGAGATCCGTGTTCAGAATACAGTCATTTATATTCACGTACGCGCAAATACCCTTGGGAAAAGTTATTAAGGCACCTCTTCATACCCCAGATATAGGTTAATTAGTAAAACGTGTTAGTAAAACCATTATTATGTTGTTTTTTGTTGTTGTAATAAAATTTGGTACAAAATATTTTGATTACGGCATTAAATAACCCCTAAAAGTGTTGATATGCCGTTAAACAAAAGCACTCAATCAGTCAGAGAAAACACTTTTAAGCTAAGCATATTATTACCATTAGGTCACAGGAAGCCATCAGAGTGAAGCAAATTTCAGTTACCCTATTTAAGAACTGCACATCAGTGTTTAGGACCATTTAAAGTCTGTATCTGCTAACTACATTTTCGTACCCGAAGAATAAACAATGACGTTTTAAGAAATTTAAAATTCAAATCAAGGGCCTTCTCACTCCTGTTGCAGGAATGACTTCCTCGTCGATGCTTGCATGATGTAATGGATAATGGCTCAGAATTGTAAGTCAGAGAAACGGGTTCAAATTCAAGTCTGTTTCATTATATTCCCTAACATGCAAATACCCTTGGGAAGGCTAAGAAATCATTTCTTCCTTCCACAGGCATTGGTTTAATTAGTCAGACTTCTATCAGTAAATCATTATCTCCAAAACGTTCTTACAATTTTAAATTATCTACTGGCTTTAAATAACCTGTCAGAGGTTGATAAGCCGTAAAAACAAATCAATCTTAATATAAATAATCTGTCGAAAACAAAGACAAATCTCTATAAATCTATGCAAAACTTCAGGAGAGGGACTCTTTCCGCCTTGTGGGACTAATCTTCATTCTTTTTACGTGCCATATCCTTTCAGGATGTAGGCGATCATGACTCTCCACCTCCCTCTATCCCTTGCAGATCTCAACAAGGTCCTTCCCTCTGCTTCCTCTCCCAGATCACGTTCTGTCATGCACCTGCTCAAGCCCGCCAGGTATATCACGCATTGTTTTCCCTTGTCTCTCTTTCCCGCTATTCGACATGTGAGTATCAGATTCTCCAGACACTTCTTCCTGATTATGTCTCCCAGAAACTTCAGCTACCTCTTCCTGATGTTAAATATAAGCCTCCTCCTTGTTTGCAACCTCTCTAAGATTTCATCGTTGCTCACATGCTCGGTCCATAATAGCCTTAGCATCCTTCTGTAGAACCACGTCTCTGCCGCCTCGCGTCTTTTCTTCATCTTTGAGGAAACCGTCCAATATTAGCTGCCGTAAAGAAGGACAGATGTCATGTAATCGCTCAATATTATGTTCTTTGCTACCAAAGAAATCCTCGTGTCTCGCAATACACTGCCCAGCTTTGTCCTTGGCCATCCCAATACGTATTCTAAAACGAGGCTTTGCTTATATATGAACTGTTCGATATAAGAATTTAAAAATTTATTCTATTTTGCCATCTCGTATTCTGTAAATAAAATATATTAGGTAGCATTGTAAGTTTACGTTTTGGGATTCGAATATAAAGTTAGCATTTTAAGATTGAACTTGGAAGAGCGTTCTAAAAGCACACCGGGATTTGCAAAGGTTTCCTCGATAAGGGAAACACAAGTTCGAATCCTGCTGAGGGGCCTGTTTTCTTTATTCTTTATTTCGAATGCACAAGCCGATTTGATTTAATTAAAGTCCGAGTTAGATTTACACGGTTTAAAAAGCAAATAGATATCTGCCGAAACATGCGTATCCACTTAATATAACGTTTTAATGATTAAGAAATGAACTGATTTATATATCAGTCTGAGATCGATTGCCATCCAAGGCTATATGACCCAATATGTCTTGCTATTTACTCATCGCTTAGAAGAGATTCAGACATTAACCAAGTGTATTTACACGTAAAGTGACGAACTCGACTGGAAATCGAACTCGCTTCTCTGATTCCCCAATCCGACTCGCTGCCTATTACACCACCGTGCCTCCACGCGAATTATGAAATTAATGAATTAAAAAAAAATTCGACATTATTTCTTATTGCAATAAACCTTATATTTAGTGACTACACAGGCCTGCTATTTATAAGCACTGGGCTAGAGATCAAGAGTTCAAATAAAGAAATTGTGGATTCCGACAGGACTTCATGCTGTATTTCGTTTTTCAATCAGGGCAACCGCTTTTAAGTTAAGTGTGCTTTGCCATCAGGTCACAGGAAGCCTTCACATTAAAGGAAAGCTTAATTAATGTATTTAAGAAACAGTCGTATATGCTTGTGTGTTATACAAGCTTCCAGGAATGAAAGCATAAAAATATAAAAGATAGGCTCAAGACAAACAAACAAACAAAAAAAAATGGCGTGTATTCATTTGAAAATATTCAATTCTAAAAAAAAAAAAAAAAAAAATTGTGCCATCATTCATGGATTTATTTTAAACGGCAAACAACTAAGCGAAAAATACTTGATACAAAAGCTCCAAAAAAAGAAATATTCTTTTTATCGCTTGTGTGTATCGATTCCCTCAAGTCTTGTAGGCAAGATAATTGGGAGAGGAAGCCGATATAAAATTCGATGAATGTGTCAATGCCGAGAATACGGGATATGTAAAGATGGCGGCTATCGTAATAAGATCGAAAGGGTTTTATACAAAGTGGGTAGATGGATTTGGAGAGAGGCTCGCTTTGGTTGGTGATTGCCGACGAAAGGTCGATCTACAAAGACAAAAGCGGGAGAAAATAAATCGAAGTAAATAATGATATACAAAGAAGTAATCCCCCGTATTTATAGATGGGATTAGTATATACATACAAACATATATATATATATATATATATATATATATATATATATACGTTTGTATGTATGTGTATATATATATATATATATATATATATATATATATATATATATATATATATATTGGCTGTATTTCGGCAGCGATTATTGAATTATGCATATCTGATTGAGTACCATTTAAAGTTTTTTTGTTTAAAATTTTTTATTTAATATTTTTAAGTTCTGATCAATTTCGGGTTTCAGGGAAGATTTTGATTTTGAAAATGGTTTGGTATACAATAAACAACTACCATATTTTAAATGCTAAATAGATAAAAATCAACATGAAAGGAAAAAGTATAATTCTGACATTAGTAGCTTAGAATAATATCTTCATCTTTTTTGTAATTATTATAATGTTCTGGATGTTATACACTTCGGCTTTATTCTGGTGTTTGTCAGTCTTGATAACCTTTGGAAAAGTTCAAACTAAACCCTTTATTACATTTTCGGGAGTACAGTAATGCCCTGATTAGTAGGGCAGGTTGCAATAAAACAAAAATTAGAACAACAATAAACGAACAGGTTTGAATTAATAAACAGTGGAGAATGGCTGAAATCAACCACGAATAACTAGCCTGATCTCGACGATTGATTCATTTTCTACGGCTTATCAACCCTTTTCAGGTTATTTAAAGCCAGAAAATATTTTTAAATTGTAAGAATTTCTTTTCTGAAGGTAATACCGATTTAATAATAAAAGTAATAGAAATTAGCCCAAAGCTTGTGGGTTAAAATAGAGATCCATACGTCTCTCAAGCGTATTTGATCGTAGCGATTTTCCAAGCGTAGCTTAGATGTGGCACAAGGCCGAAAGTATGGGGTTCCCAGTGAGGATCGAACTCACTACTCATTTGTAATTGTGCTAGCGAGACAAGCTTGCTAACCATTACACCGCCTTGAGGTGCCCTACAATGATTTTTCAATGCGTAGATCAGATGTGGCACAAGGCCGAAAGTAAGGAGCACCCAGTGAGGATCGAACTCACTACTCAGTCGTAATTGTGCTAGCGAGACAAGCTTGCTAACCATTACACTGCCTCGTGGTGCCCAAGCGTATTTGACCGTAAGTAAATATAACAGACCTTAACGAGAACTGGAATTCGGCTTGCCGATGCCGAGCCATTATCCATTAATTTACCCACTCATCCAAGCTTACAGCACCTAGGTACTGGCCAGTCTCGACTTTGCTTAAATCCGGTGACCTATTTTTCAACGTGATGTGACCGTAAATCGTATCTTTAGGAGAAAGCAGAAACAACAAAATGTCGCTAAAAAAAAGAAGGCTGAAATCAAGTAATAACATAATACCTGAACGCCGAGTAGGAAAAAACAAAACTCTCTAAACATAGGAATGGGGCTGAAATCAAGGAAAATCGTAACACCTTTGTTTATACCTCTTGATTCCTTGGGTAACATAGGGCCGCAATACCACGTCTCCAACGGACGCGGTTTCGGGTGATCCTCTTCAGTTCGGCCCAGGTCATGCCGGCTGCCTTCATCTCTGCGTCAACATTTCTGCGCCAAATCTGTATTGGTCGAGCCAAACCCAAACGCCCCGCCGGCTGCCTTCCCGGGCGATTTTCACCAGCACGCGTCATACGTTCTACTTTGGTGAACTCTTCCTCGGCCATGTCGTTGTTTGAAGATATTATTGAGGTTTCTGTAAGAAGCTAGTTTTTGAGTGAGTAGGTTATTAGCCTACTGCACAGTCCCCAACCTGGAGGACCATGATGTGTCTTTCATCTGGGTCCTAGGAGCCAGACGAAAAAACATAACATATCTGGCCTCTAAAATAATAAAAAATGAGATCCAAAAAAAAAAAAAAAAACTTAACAGGTAAAAGAAAGGGGCTAAAATCAAATAATAATAACGTGATCTCTTGGAAAAAGTAGAAACAACGAAACGTCGCTAAGCAGAGGAATTATTATTATATACCTGAACGCTAAGAGAAAACAGAAGTAAACAAGCAAAAAGTTACCGAAACAGAGAAAAGAGACTGTAAATGAGTAAAAATAAGGTATCCGAACGCCAGGAGAGAGCAAAAACGCCGAAAATTTGCCAAAAAAAGGTAGGGCGCCAGAATCAAATAATGGTAAAATATATTAACGTTAAGAGAAAGCAGAAAAAGCGAAAAATCGTCAGAGAAAAGAGACGGAAATCATCTAATATTAACACCTTTGATCTATAAAACATCAAACTCCAGAAGACGTAAAAAAAATCGCCAACGAAATCTCGTCAGCGCAGAGGCTGAAATCAATTTAAATGAACGAACCTGAATGCCCAGGCAAAGTAGAATTAAAGATAATTTCGCGCGAAAGAGGCTGAAATCAAATACTAGTAACATAAATTAACGCTAAGAAAAGAAGGTAACCAACGGGATCTCTCTAGGGCAAAGAGGCTGAAATCAAATGAAATAGACAATCCTGGTCGCTAAGATGGAACAGAAATAAAGAAAGCTTCGCTGCCCCCACCAAAAAATAAGAAAGAGGCTGAACACATGTAAATAATTATATTGGTGAGTAATTCAAAGATAATTTCGCGCAAAAGAGGCTGAAATCAAATACTAGTAACATAAATTAACGCTAAGAAAAGAAGGTAACCAACGGAATCTCTCTAGGGCAAAGAGGCTGAAATCGATTACGTTTCCTATCCTTGATCTATAAAAGACTTTAGACGGAAAACAGAACCAAGGAAAAGTAGCAAAACTGGAAGAACAAGCCATTGCTAACGTAAATTTCCTACTGTGTGTCACACTAAAATTTTCCATGCAATTTATCATAATTTAGCTGAACGAGAAAATACAGATAAAATAATTCTGAATCGAAGTTAGCTGCTTTTGATTACGAATAAACTAAGTGAATCTTTGTTTTTGTCTTCTCATCCTGGCATCTTTCTTTCTAACATTTTTTAAAAATATATCTGGTGTTAGAACCCCATTCATCAATGGGTTATATTCTCTTAAATGCCTGCTTTCGGCCACATCATGATCGGTTTTGCTACATCAAACTGACCTTGGATCATATCCCCCCTAGTGTGAGGCGGAAAGAAAATACAATCGCGTTTTGACTACGACTAAGTGTAGTAACTTATCAGCTTAATCTGATTCTCTTTCTTCCATTTCTTTCTTTCTTTCTTTCTTTCTTTCTTTCTTTTTTTCGCTTCCGTTTCTTTCTTTCTTTCTTTCTTTGTTCTTCTCTTGCTTCCGATTCTTTCTTTCTTTCTTTCTTTCTTTTGTTTCTTTCTTTCTTCTTTTGCTTCCGTTTCTTTTTTTCCGTTTCTTTCTTTCTTTCTTTCTTTCTTTCTTTCTTTTTTTGCTTCCGTTTCTTTTTTTCCGTTTCTTTCTTTCTTTCTTCTCTTGCTTCCTTTTCTTATTTTTTTTTCTTTCTTTCTTTCTTTGTTTCTTTCTTTTCTTCTTTTTTTTTCGTTTCTTTCTTTCTTTTTTCTTTTTTTCCGTTTGTTTTTGTTTGTTTCTTTCTTTCTTTCTTTCTTCTTTTGCTTCCGTTTCTTTTTTCTTTTCTTTCTTTCTTTCTTTCTTTCTTTCCTTCCTTGTTTCTTTCTTTTTTTTTCTTTCTTTTTCTTCCTTTTTCTTTCTTTCTTTGTTCTTCTTTCTTTCTTTCTTTCTTTCTTTCTTTCTTTTTTTTCTTTCTTCCGTTTCTTTTTTCCGTTTGTTTTTTGTTTGTTTGTTTCTTTCTTTCTTTCTTCTTTTGCTTCCGTTTCTTTTTTCCGTTTCTTTCTTTCTTTCTTCTCTTGCTTCCTTTTCTTATTTTTTTTTCTTTCTTTCTTTCTTTTTTCTTCTTCTTCTTTTTGTTGCTTTTTTCCGTTTCTTCTTTCTTCTTTCTTTCCTTCCGATTCTTTCTTTCTTTCTTTCTTTCTTTCTTCTGTTTCTTTCTTTCTTCTTTTTCTTCCGTTTCTTTTTTCCGTTTCTTTCTTCTCTTGCTTCCCTTTCTTATTTTTTTTTCTTTCTTTCTTTCTTTCTTTGTTCTTCTCTTGCTTCCGATTCTTGCTTCCGATTCTTTCTTTCTTTCTTTCTTTCTTTCTTCTGTTTCTTTCTTTCGTTTTTTTCTTCCGTTTCTTTTTTCCGTTTGTTTTTTGTTTGTTTCTTTCTTTCTTTCTTTCTTCTTTTGCTTCCGTTTCTTTTTTTCCGTTTCTTTCTTTCTTTCTTTCTTCTCTTGCTTCCCTTTCTTTCTTATTTTTCTTTCTTTCTTTCTTTTTTTTTGCTTCCGTTTCTTTTTTCCGTTTCTTTCTTTCTTTCTTCCGTCTCTTTCTTTCTTTCTTTCTTTCTTCTCTTGCTTCCGTTTCTTTCTTTCTTTTTTCTCTCACTGAAATCAAGTACTCTCTGTTCCTCTCTTTCTACACGATCAAAACAGAATAATTCGTTATTTATGAGACATTAAAAGGTCGTGAGAATTAAGGATATTTAGTCGGCTCACGTGTTTGATTAAACATCTAAGATAAGATATTGTAATTATTTACATTGTTCGAACTCTATTGCCTTATCTCCGCCCTTCTTCAATTGATTGGAATTTCGAACTGAACCCTTTATTTCGCAGATTGGGGTAGTTTGTTCTAGTTTCAGGTACCATTTATCACCCTTTAATTTAAATCTCCAAATTTTTGTTCACCTCTGCAGTCTATTGAGGACAATATTGAACTCACAACTCTTTGGGTCAAGTCATTGAATCCAACCAACGGTTTTATCCGCTGGGTCATGTGTCCTAGAGGAGATCAGTGGATTAAACTTAGTATCTGTTGTGGCCTGTTTAGTGGCCAGAAAGAAAGACACGGAAGACGAAGGTAGGTTGAAAAAGGATATTGAAGATACATACAAAACAATAGTGTTAGTAATAAGTAGATTAGCATTGCGTCTACTATTCCACTTCACCCTATCCGACTCTCGCAGTTTGTATTTATGAGAGGAGGAAGAGTTCATTATACTGTAAGAGGGTTTACCACAACAGTATCACAGTAGACGTCTTTTGTTTTAAAAATGGGATTAATATCTATTGGCCTAATAAAAATCTTCCCTGTTGCTTTTCCCAATCGGGGAAATTTACGGCCACATCACGTTGAAACATCGGTTCCCCTACGATCACCGAAATTAAGCAACGTTAAGCCTGGTCAGCACCTAGATGGGTTACCCGTTAGAGATACCAGGTGCTGTAAGCTTATTTGTGCGATCGGTGTAATGCATAACATTTGGGTCCGTTATATTCACTTCCGCCTAAATACGCTTGGGAAAGGAATGAATCCACCTCTTTACTCCCCAGTTATGGGTTAATTAGTAAACCTTATGTCACTAAACCATTATTATCTTCAAAATATTATTAAAATCTAAATATATCTACCGGCTTTAAATAACCTTCAAAGTGTTGATAACCCGTAGAAAACAAATCAATCAATATTAAAGGCATGAATCGAAACTGATACAACTTACGACCACAGCACGTTGAAACAGCGGTTCCTGTACGATCACTGAATTTAAGCAACTTCAAGCCTGGTCAGTGCCTAGATGGGTGACCGGTTGGGAATACAAGGTGCTGTAAGCTTGGGTGGGCGGGTTTTGTAATGGATAAGGTTTTGGAATTGTTAATCGGAGAGCCGAGTTCGAATTAGAGTCGAGTTCATTACATTCTTCTAAAAATAGAGAACAAGCAGGGATGATAGTGTTCGCGAGATTGAAAAAGAAAAAGTGGACCAGAGCGACTGAGAGAGAGAGAGAAAGGGAGAG
>CAHIKZ030000678.1:815000-827500 GCA_903632075.3 Acanthosepion pharaonis | reverse complement strand
TAGTTTTGGAAGATCCCAAACACATGTTGCTCTCATCTGAATATTTGCCATTGAAGTGGCGATAGATTAACGCAGGCAGGGGTAACATTTTTCGAGAAGTGGACCTCATGAACTACGGCTCATAACATGGCGGGCCGCACTATTAAAAAGATTCAAGGTAATTTTTCGTAGTAGGTACCTCAGCTATTTTCATTACAGAAGACGATATGTGTAAACATATACGTTAGATAAGGTAGGAAAGTTTTATTATTTAGAAAATATCTTTTTATAATTAAAAAATTGAAATCCATTTATAATATTATTACTGATTAACACTTGTCGCTGGCTGGGATTTGTTTCGAATTTATTCATTTGAAAATGAAAACATTTCTTTCTTCTTTTTTGTTTCAAAAGCAAAAGATATCTGTATGATCTTCCTTAGTGAAAATCGCTAATGGTTTAAAATGCTGACAACGTTACTTTCTCCAGAATTGTATAAAATTCAAGAAACATTGTGCGTAATCATTGTTTATGAACATGGTTATGTATAAGAGAACAAAACGCGGACTGCAGTTTGCCCATGACTGAGATAAACATCTGAAGAAGGTCATATAGTATTAAAGCCGAAACGTTGTGATATCAACAACAAAGATGAGGACATTAGTTCGACTGTACATAATGTTAAAGTGAGTGAAACGTAAAGAGAGAGAAAAGAGAATTTTTTGTTGTTAGCTTGTTTTTTTTTTACGGCTTATCAACCTTTTGTGGTTTATTTAAGCGGGAAATTTCATTTTGGATTGTTGGAATAATCAGTTTTCGTTTTTTTTTCGAATGAATAGTGCATTAACATTTTTTGGACATAATGATTTTTTTTCAGATACAAGGCCTACTATTTAACCCATAGCTGGAGGAGACGAGATGGATTCAAACTTTTCCCAACGGTTTTTGGGCGAAAAAGAATGTAGCGAATTCGGCTGGGATTCGAAATCGGCTCCCCGATTACTCATTCAGAATATCTACCCACTACATCATCCGCACGTCCACAAGAGAAGAGGAAGTGAGAAAATCAGATTGCCAGACACTGACAGCTGGGAAGAGAGAGACAAGGAACGGAATAGATTTTCTTTTTTTTTTTTTTTTTTTGGCGTTGACAAAGTGACACGTTCGAAAATCGGAGAACGCCGACCGAGTTTGAAGCGGCATCAACGTGTGACATCGTCGTCATCATCGTCTCCTGCTTTTGTTTCTGATGAGAAAATCGGCAACTCAATTAGACGGTCGTTCCAGTAACAAGATCCGTGAAATGTTCGACAATTTGTCGTTTAGATTCGAATCAGCTGTTAACTGTAGAAAATGTGCACCTGCTATTTTTGCATGTTAACTAAGATGCATTCCATATTTCCCGATGTGCATGCAATGGCGGACTCCAAGATACAGTTACTCTCATTGAGAGCGTCATTATTAACATACACTCGGGCAACTACAGCGAAATCCTACCGAAAATAATAATCGTCACAAGGAATCTTGAACAAAATAAAAGATAGCTATCGGATTCCTCATTGTTAGGTTAAGCCATATTATCAATAAATCACGTAGGTATGTTTGAGTTTTTGGCAATATTTAACCTTCCTGTCCGTAAAAGAAAAGGTGTGTCAAAAAAAGCGGGTATTCCCTTGACACCGCTATTACTGTATACACTTTAGACTCCCCCGGCAATTTTTAATGTTTTTTTTTTTAAATCGCTGATTATAATTTTAATATAACTATGAAAGTAGATTATTACATTTTCTCAATTCATGATATTTTACAACAAAAACATTGTTTATTTAATATATAATTATTATTTATTTATTATTTATTACATAATTATTGTTTATTTATTATTTTTTATATAATTATTATTATCTATTTATTATTTATTTTTTATTATTATATATTTATTAATATTTATTTACGATTTACTGTCATTCCTTTATTATTTATAATTATTTATCATATATTTATTATATATTTATATTTATTTATTATTTATCTATATATTTATTAATATTTATTTATTTATGATTTCATTCATTTATTATTTATTATTTATTCATTATTTATTATTATTATTTATTTATTATTTATTTATTATTCATTAAATATTTATTAATATTTATATATTATTTACTATTATTTATTAACTATTTATTATTATTTATTTATTTTATTCATTATATTTATTATTATTTTATTTATTTATTTTTTTTTTTATTATTATTAATTTATTACTATTTTTATATTTTATTATTTTTTCATTTTATTATTTATTTATTAATTTATTTATTATTTTTTTTTTATTTTTATTATTTATTTCATATTTATAAATATTTATTTATTATTATTTATTTTTATTTATTATTATTTAATTTTAGTATTATTATTAGATTGTAGGAAAACGTTTTTTGTAGCTGTTTATAAAACGATGAATAATGAATGCTGCACTGTAGCTGGTTTGCATAATTTTAAAATTTTGTAAATAAACATTGCCGAGGGAGTCTAAAGTGCATACAGTAATAGCGGTGTTATAGAATAACCGTCGTTCTGAAACTCTGTTTTTTTTTGTTTTTTGTTTTTTTTGCGGGGACAAAGGTTAAACACTGCGGGTTATTTTTTTTTATCTCCTTGATAGCGAAGATCTATTTTTTAGAAACATTAGTTCGTTTCATGAATAATTTCTGACTGCCTAGCTTTGGATGGGAAAATTTAAAAATAATGTTAGGTCAAACCCTGGGGAAGCGCATCCAACCACGCAATAACCAAACCTATCTATCTATCTATCTATATATATATATATATATTTTTGAATAAAAACAGATCACTTTAAGGTTCCATGTAATAAGTTATTTTCGCCACAACCCTTTTAAAGGGATCTGGATCATCAGACTTTACTTCCAAAAGTTGAAATGAAAACTTTTGGAAGTAAAGTCTGATGATCCAATCCCTTTAAAAGGGTTGTGTGAAATAACATTACATGGAACCTTAAAGTGATCTGTTTTTATTCAAACATATTTGCTCTGAATTTACATTGAGCTCTCTGGATATCATCCTCTTTGGGTCTACCTATACGGATTACCTAGTTTATATATAAACTATATATATATATATATATATATATATATATATATATATATATATATATATATATATATATATATGTATGTGTGTGTGTGTGTGTATCATTAATTAATCATAACTAAGTATCGAAAGCTCATTAAGGACTGAAATAAAGTTCATATATATATATATATATATATATATATATATATATATATATATATATATTTTGTGTGTGTGCAGATATATAGAAAATAGGAAAGAACACGTTAGGTAAATAATCCGGCGTTCTTTAGTATTTTTGTTTTTATTTTTAAAAAACAGTGCTCCATACAGAAGTAGAGCTTAAATTATAACTATTTAAAAAAAAATATGATTCCTTCGCTACAAGAGTTCTCATGTTTCAAAAATGAGAGCCGAAAACTTCAATATAATTATTAAATTTAAATTGTGTTAAAATATTCAGCCTCGTTTCATACTCAAGCAACAATTTAGGAATAACCATTTCGGCTCTCGTTTTTGAAACATGAGAACTCTTATGTAGCGAAGGAATCATTTTTAAAAGATAATTATATATATATATATATATATATATATATATATATATATATATATATTCAGGATCATTTCCCAAATTATATATCTGCGCCCTCTCTAACCATCTGTCCTGGAGTAACTAGATATCTCACAGGCTTCACTTACGATTTCATTATCAAGTACCTTTTCATTGCTCTTTTGGCAGTTATAGCTGAATCTTCTCTCTCACGGGCCAAACGTCATATGGATTGAGTTGGATCTTTTCTAATTGATCCCTTTAAATTTAAGTTGAAATGATGATCCCTCTTCCTATTTTGACCTCGTAATCTAGTTTTCCTCTCCATTGTTCCCTCTTTTTTATCAAATTATTCACTGTTTTCTTGATGGTTCTTGATTAGAATTTGAAGATGGAAGCCAGAGTATGAATGTTGGTACCATTGCTGAAGGCCGGAATGATCTTTTTCCTCTCACCATTGGTCATTTGGAGAGACATAGTGGGGTAACACAAAACAATTTTAACCTGTTCTCTTTCTAGCTGGGTAACTCAAAGGTTTTTTCAGTGATTCTTACGAAAATAGTGTCAATAAGGCTAAGTCCTTTATCTGAAAACCTGGGAAAAAAGAAAGTCAATTAATTTAGTGGTTGCTTAGATATTAAACATTTTGTGGGATGGACAATTATGCAGTTACACGATTTGGATAATTTTGCTCTTACACCTGGTATATATATATATATATATATATATATATATATATATATATATATATATAATGCTTTATTTTGCTAATGGAATATTATGCTTCATTCTCCTACTTCCAGATTGCTTCTCGCACGTACAAATATTCATACGCGTTTGTTTTGCATAGACTTCTCATCGGCACCTGCGTCAAATTTGAATCTTCCCTGATTTACGAATCCCCACCCACTAAAACCAACATTGATATTCGCTAGTTACTTTTATCTTTGGGCGTCATCGCGTCGGAGGTCCATTTATTTCCCTGTCATCTCACCGCTAGCGTTTTTCCCAGCGACACCTATTGCTAACTGCATTAAAACGACAGTCAAGTATCAGGAAGTATCTATGGACGACGCTCGGGGATTTTTTTTTACAGTGGTATTCACTCTGTGCAAGGCTCGAGAGCCACTTGAAGTAGAGTGATAGACAGTAAGAGATACAGCTTATGCAGATATGTGTGGAAGATAACGGTTAACCGTAGACTTGAACAGGTTAGGATTCTAATAATCGAGGAAGCTAAAAAGCAATAAAAGAACAGGCTTCAGGAAGACAGAAGATGGCGATAGTGCCACTAAAACGCAAGGGTTTACTGAAAGCGAAAGAGAATGAGAAGACTTTAGTGAGGAGAAAGGAGAATAAAAGAACAGGCTTCCGGAAGACAGAAGATGGCGATAGTGCCACTAAGACGCAAGGGGTTACTGGGAGTGAAAGGGAATGAGAAGACTTTAGTGAGGAGACAATAAAGAACAGGTTTCAGGAAGACAGAAGATGGCGATAATGCCACTAAGACGCAAGTGATTACTGGGAAAAGGAATGAGGTTTAGTGAGGAGAAAGGACAATAAAAGAACAGGTTTCAGGAAGACAGAAGATGGCGATAATGCCACTAAGACGCAAGGGGTTACTGGGAGTGAAAGGGAATGAGAAGACTTTAGTGAGGAGAAAGGACAATAAAAGAACAGGTTTCAGGAAGACAGAAGATGGCGATAATGCCACTAAGACGCAGGGGGTTACTGGGAGCGAAAGAGAATGAGAAGACTTTAGTGAGGAGACAGGACAATAAAAGAACAGGTTTCAGGAAGACAGAAGACATAGATAATACCATTAAGATGTAAGAGGCTACTGGGAGTGAAAGAGAATGAGTAAGATTTACTGAGTAAAAAGGACAATAAAAACAGGTTTCAGGGAGATAGCAGATACATTTAAAGTTCTTCAATATTCATTGGCAGATTTATAAAAATGTATTGCCAGTAATGTTACTATAAAATGTATTATTATACTTTTATATTGTTTTGTTTCAATTTGGGGGTTGACTACCTATAACGGGGACCCTAACACGAGCTACCTACCCGAGTCAGGATAGCTCTGGGAAAAACAGCAGTTAAGAGGTGGTTCCACCGTTCTAAAAACTTTCAAGCTCCCCTTCAGAGGCCTTGCTTCCGGATGTAGTTTATCGTCATACCTAGGACTACTGCTGAAAGTCATCAAGTGATGTGGCTTCTATTTGTTTTTTGGTACACTACTTTGTGATTCGTTAGTGTCGGTGCACAAGGTTTTAACAACGACGGTCCACACTAAGACCTACTAGTTTTATTAGACTTTTAATCTTTTATCTGAGAAAGCGTTTGTATATAGCTTACAGTCTAAATATTTCTGGTTTGGCGACATGCATGACGTCCACATGAAAGAATCGATCTGACGAGGCTAAGAAAATTGATCGAGATTTTAGGTTAAGTCTTTGCTTTTGGAGCAACTTGTGGTGTTGGGCGAAAGTACCTCATACGTACCCTATTTTATGTTCACTTTACTTATCTCGTATATTAAATTTGTTATAATTGATCCATTCCCACTATTATTATTATTATTATTATTAGGTTAATAACTATACTCTGTTGGTGTAAAAATCCTGGATAATACAATTTGCTAATAAAAATATATATATAAAAAATACGTACCAGGCGGGGGGAATGGGAAAAAAAGAAGACTAAAAACATCCGAGTAGGCCGAAAAAATTGTCCATTGTCATAATTTCTAGTTCAAAGAAAAAAAAATCCAGTAAAGTAAATAAAAAAAGTAAAGTGCTCAATACGCTAAGTAGAACAGAATACAAAAATCCAAGTTAGTCAGGATATTACCTACCTAGTTTTAATCTGAATGGATCTTCAGACTAAGAAGTAAAGTAGTTTCTGGCTCACGAGGATGATATATATATATATATATATATATATATATATATATATATATATGAATATGAATAATAAGCAGGAAAAGAAAACTTATCTTAGCCGATGCGTTTCATCCGCTGTTCGACTTCAAGGCAAATGCGAGGATTTTATTTTCGAACAAGTATTCATATACAAGAGCGAAAATGTTATTGGTTCAGAATTCTTCTTGAGTTAGGAACGCTCATAAATATTCATCAGGTTAACTGGAAACTTCAGGCAAGCTGATACAGTTCAATTGGGCGTGTTTCTAAAAATAAATACGCTAAAATCCACCTTCATCCCTACCGTGCGCTTAGTGGTTAGAAGCTCCGACTGACACCAATTCAGTCGGGTTTTGATCCTAGCTAGAGGCAACTGATGAGCTGTAAACAGCGAAACAGTCTGTCTGTGGATGACGTTATATATATATATATATATATATATATATATATATATATATATATATATATATATGTGTGTGTGTGTTTTTCAATAAAAATTACTGAAAAATTAAACTTTTCAGACATACTGGGTTGTATATTAATATTCTTTTGTTTTATTGTTTCAATTAGGTTCCTCGACTAATTTCGGCCAGCATGGCCATCGCCAGCAGAAACAAAAAAAAAACTTACTGCTTGTTAGTAGCAGCAAACTACAGAAATTAATGACTTTTTGAAGGAAAATTACCTTTATCTGCAGTTTTCATTTGTTTTTTATTGCTAATTTTGGCCAGTCCTTGTGTTGGTCAAACGGCCTCTTTCAAGTTGTTTTTAAGGCAGAGGCCGGGGAGATTCATGAGTCGACATTTTGACAGTTTTATTGGTTGTTAGGAAGGGGATCTGTGTGTGTTAAGTGTATGTTTTCATTTGTTCTTTGCGAGTGTGTATTATATAAGTATATATATTAGTATGGATGTATGTATAATAGGGTAGGTCGATTTTGGAACTGTAAAAAGAATAACTCGAGAAAAGTTGCAAAATAACGTCAAAAATTACCACAAAAAATATTTTTCTTCAAAACTTCGTATTTATTTGAGCAATCGAACTTAAAGACAAAATAAATTGCGAATTTTATCATCATAACGGTGTCACCGGAGACATGTGTATGTTAAATTAAAACCGAGTCTTAACGAAATGAAAAAAAAGAAAATAACGCTTAATAATGGATATTTTTGAGTTTATTATCTATTCTCTTATTAAATTAAATGAAATTACTACAAATAAAAAATAAAACACACTAAAATATTTGGTTTAAAATACAAATAACTACTCATGAACGGTGTCGTTTTTACTGGATATGTTTTCGGTATTCACCGGTAGTAATTACCTCCTCTTGTATGTTCGTTTTATTTTTGTTTACGCTTTTAACTTGCGCAAATATCTATTTTATTTTTCTTCAAAATATACTTAAGTATTTAAAAAATACAACTTTTATAATTATTGTAATTTGTTTATATTTTGAAAATTAATGTTTTATTAAAAAGCCTGTTTACAAGCTAATCCCGGAATTAACTCTACTTTTATGTAAATAAACATTACTTTTAATTTAATAATGCATTTCAAACTTTATTTTCCGATTTATTTTGAAAAATATTTTTTATAATTTCTGATAATACATATATTTTCTTTGTCAGATATTTTAATAAAAATGGCAGGAAAAACATCCCAAAGGGCCTAGCATACCGTGAAATTTTGATAAGGCTATATAGCGGCTAGCCTTATCAAAATTCCACAGTATTCTGTTGAGTTGATCAGGGGTGATGTATCTTACAATCTTGGAGCCAGCTTTGCCAATGCATTACTCTTGGATTTGAGAGCTATGGGCTTTGTTATCCCCAATATTAATATAAAAAGATATTTATATAGATAAATGTAAAATTGATAGAGCAAAGGTTAAAGTGAAAACAAATGCCCATCAACAGCATGATGAAAAGGTGGTAAATTTTTGTATTGGAGTTGATGGGAGAATTGACAAAGACACACTAATGTACAAGGAAATAGTGGAGGAAAATGGAGAGAAGACTGAAAAAAAGACCAAGAGACCAGAACGCCACTTGACTGTCACAAAGATGACATATGAAAGTAAATATCTGACACCTAAGGCTCTTCCTAATATTGGTGCAATTGTTGTGGTTCTTGCCGAGCAAGTGGCTGATGTTTTGCATGAATTCAACAGGGTGAGCACTATCAAGGCTATCCTTGTTGACAAACACTAATGCCAATTCAGGCTGTGAAGGTGGATTTGCTGCACCTCTAGAAAGAAAGCTTAACAGAAATCTTCATACTATTAGTTGCTCCTTGCACCAAAATAAACTTCCATTTAGAGCTCTTTTTAAACATGTAGATGGTACCACAAAAAAGCCGTGCCACATTCAATGGTCCACTGGGTACATTACGTGCAAACGATTACCATAATTTACCCCAAATATCATTTTCAGCTGTTGGCAGTCCTCTGGATTCTATTTTTAAAATTGAAAATGCAGATACCCTTAGTTGTGACCAAAGACTCCTTTATGGATATACAGTAGGTATTTCTAGAGGTAAGGTGAACCTTTGCATCATGGAAAATTGTTCCATTAAACCAGCAAGGTGGTTAACTTTAGGCATCAGTCTGATGTGCTTATGGACTCATGGTGCATACCCACGAAATATTTCAACTAAACTCCACAGTTTAATAATTTTTATTGTGAATGTGTATGCCATTTGCCGGTTCGAAAATAAAAGAAATAACAAGTTCCACAATCAGAAAATGTATATTTTCAATATGCTCCAAAGGATTAGGAAGAAACCATATGAAATCCAACAGATCACATTGAAAAATATACAATACAATGCTTTCGCCTTACTGCCTAAAAATATCTTATATTGAATGGTCAAATCCGATGAACTGGAAGTGAGGGAAGAAGCTATAAAAAAAATTTGGCCATTAGGTTAGTAAATATTTATTCATATAAAACTGACTAAATTAGTTTTACCGATTTATGGAATCATCTTAAAGATTTTATCTAATTTCAACATAAATATTAAAGCAGTACAGAGTGCAATTTTTTAAAAATAAATCAAATTAATTTTTATATTCTTTCAAGAGTGGGGAGTAAACCAAGACAAAATTAAAAAGAATCACAACTATCAATTTTAAAGCGATGCACTGGAGACAGTTAAAAGATCTGTCATTAAATGGAGTTTGTGAACCACCACTCACAGAAGAATTTTCTGAAAATGAACTTCGGGAATAATTATTAAATGGTACGAAGCTTGACTTGCCAGATTTGACCTCCCATTCTCAAGGCATGAAACGGGCAGTCAAGTTAACAACAGAAGTTTCCCAATCTGTGTATGGCTTTGAAGCAAGGCACTAGCACATAATATCAAAAGCTTTGTGTCAGAAATTGTGACCATCAATTTCATCTGAGGGTTCATATATGGAGCTATTTGACTCTATATATTAATCCCTATTAAACTATTCTTTATTATTTCATATTTGTTTGTTTGTTGTATTTTCATTCAAAATAGAAAAAATCAATTTTTTAATGTATTCAACTAATACTGCTTAATTCATGAGGTAAAAAACAGCATTTCAAAATCGTCAGAGATAATGGGGGGGGGGCAAATTTTCAGTTTGAAGTTTACTTATAATTTCTACATTTTATTTCATTTTGATAAAACAAAATAACAACATTCCCTGATTTAAATAGTGAGATTGTGTGTGTGTGTGTGTGTGTTTTTTTATCAATATTTAGTCCAAATCTTGCAAAATCGTTAATTTTTCAGTGCATTTTTGTATCAGTACTTAATTCGTCTATACACAACTTTCGGTACATTATTCTTTTTGATATTTTAAAAAAGTTAAAAATCGACCTACCCTAATGTATAAGTGTGATGCCTCAACACCTCAGCAAGCATGTCTGTCTTGTGTGGTTGAGAAATGTGGGTAGGGCTCGATTTATGGGGTTATATATTAATTCTACCTATGTTAATTTTGTGGTTAAGCCGTCTGGACGAAGTTTTTTGAGGTGCAAAATCACATTTGTCTTCATGTTCCTCTAGAATTTGTCTAATGTTATCTTTTCTGTCTATTTCTATTTTTTTCAATTATAGTGAATTTAGCATGTCTAAGTGTAACTGTAGAAATAAGGACGTCTGCCCTATCGAGGGCAGGTGCCAACAAGAGTGCGTGGTCTACCAAGTCAAAATACATAGAAATAAATTTAATAGTACTGATAAGAACCCTAAAGTTTACATAGGATCCACCCCGAGCAGTTTCAAAAAACGTTATCACAACCACGTCAATAGTTTCAATCACGAAACCTATGGAAGATTAAACTAGATAACAATGACCTCAATTTGAAATGGGAAATATTTTAAAAAAGGTTAAAAATATAAAGCAGGTAATAAGTTTGTTCAATATGTATGGAGGAAAAACTAACTATCGCTGACTACAAGGAACCTAAAAATGTATTAAACCAAAAATCGGAAATTTTTAGTAGGTGTAGACATAGTAATGGCTGCTTATAAGAATAGTATTTTTGTTTTTTTTTTGTTTCGTTTTGTTGATTGTTCAATAAAGTACATACCCCACGTTGTTTGGCTTTTTTTGTCACGTGGTCATGGTTATTTTTGGTTTTAGCAATAAATACTGTTCTATAATTTTGCTTTTAAGCCAGTTTCCCTGAAGATCCGTTCAGGTGAAACCTAGGTAGGTTTGCCTGGCTCCTTAGGATTATCTTATCTATCTATCTATCTATCTATCTATCTATCTATATATATATATATATATATATATATATATATATAAATGGTGGTACTCGTTTGGAAAAGGCTCGGATAGCTCAGTAGTTTCAATAGCGAAACGTATAAACATAGTAGTACCCTGTCCACATATATATGGAAGATCAAACAAAAAGATAGTAATGGCCCCATTTTGAAATGGGAAATATTAAAAAAATGTTATAAATATAAGGCATGTGATAAGTTCTGTTCTTTATGTACAGAGGAAAAACTTGCTATCGCTAACTACAAAGAACCTAAAAATTTATTAAACCAAAAATCGGAAATTCTTACTAGGTGTAGACATAGTAAAGGCTGCTTATTAGAATAGTTTTTTTTGTCTCCTTATTTGCTTATCAATAAAGTAACATACAATTTTTGATTGTTTCTTTTTTGATCACGTGGTTATGCTTTTATTTGATTTTATCAATAAATATTGTTCCGTTATTTTCCTTTTTAGCCATTTTTACCCTGAAGATCCGTTTAGGTGAAACCTAGGCAGGTTTGCCTGGGTCCTTAGCATTATTCTAGTATACATACATACATACATACATACATACACACACACACACACATATATATATATATATATATATATATATATATATATATATATATATATATATATATATATTACGATAAACAATCAATTTACAAATTCATGAATTATTCACACAAAAACAAATGCAAAGGTTAATGATTTAATTGGCGAAAAATCCATCGTCGCAAACAATTCAAATAATATAAAAAAACCTCCGAATCCGTTATGAATGAAATGATCCTTGTTTCTATAAATTTCTGCCGTATTAGTTCTTATTTTTACTAAAAGCTTTCGTCTGTTCCTACAGACATCTTCAGGTATAGAATAGATGTTGTTCTTGTTTTTTCTCTTAGTAATAAGAGGACAACGAAAATATATGTATTTCTCGCCAATTAAATCATTAACCTTTGCATTTGTTTTTGTGTGAATAATTCATGAATTTGTAAATTGATTGCACGTTTATCGTAATTTAAATAACTGATCAAGTGCGACTTTTGGATAATAAGTGCGACATTAATGTAATTATTGAACAATATAGTTCATGCCACTTTGACAGAAAATTTACCAGTAAAAAATTCGTTCATCACCATATTTGTATATGAACGCACAACTTTTAAAAATTTAAAATCAAACTCAGCGTTGC
>CAHIKZ030000678.1:762500-810000 GCA_903632075.3 Acanthosepion pharaonis | reverse complement strand
AAGTGAATCCTAAAAATATAAAATATTAAAACTGATCCACAAAGAGAGCCCAATGTATTTTTACAGAGAATATATGAATAAATTACGTACAAATTAAACGCAAAAATACATACATACACACATATGGCATTAACTCACTGATCACTCGCTGAACGACACGATCCTTGTTTTTATTAACTGTGAAATGGATTAGATGTTCGGTCCATATTGCAAATACTTTCGGTAAAAATATTTACCATCCTCAGCCGTAGATATTATTTTTTTCTCAATTTCAGGTAATTTCGGGTAAAATTCCAAGACGAAAATAAATGTGATACTTGTCGAAATATGTTTTATTTAAAAACGTGTGCTATAATTAACAGCTAAAATGTTTGTGAATGTCTAATAATTAGAACAATGTCTTAGAAGAATTCAGAATTTTTTTTACTCCAGATCGAACTTTTTAAAAAAATTATTAAGTAATGGAGCTTAATTAATATTGTAAAATAGTCACTCAAAGAATAGATCAATAAAATTAATGTAATTAAAGGCAAACTCAATTCGTTAACGGGTTATAACTTTATTGATTTATCCTTTGAATGGTTATTTACTATATATATATATATATATATATATATATATATATATATATATATATATATATATGGGGGGGAGGGTGTAAAAATTTAAGATAGCGGATATATGCATAAGGACAATATGAAAAAAAGTAAAACTCATATTCGTATTCTATGGAATTTATCAAGGGTGAAACAAGGACGTAAAAAACACGTGCGATACTCTGCACGCAGCAGCGGGCAACCGGCGGAGGTAACACAGTTTCGGTGGATAAAGCAGAACTGCCACACCTGGTGCCACCAGCAGCTTTTGACACCGGAAAGAGTATTGTTATTTTTGTTTTAGACGTGTCAGACTGCGATTTTTATGTAACTGCAACTGAAATGTTTCTATTAATGTTAAAAAAATATAAATATTAGACGAAGAGAAATTAATATTAAAATATTTAAAAAAAAAAAAAAAGCAAGGGCAATGGTAGAGAGAATGTAAAGGACTTTCATATTTAACATATATATATATATATATATATATATATATATATATAATACAGGGAACTTATCAGGAAATTAAGTATCTTTCTGTTCTTGCACTGAAGGTTAGCATTGCTATCATTACATCAAAATATGCGAGCGAGCGTGCTCTTTCTTTATTTTTCTTCTTTAAAATATCTCAAACAATAATTGACATTTTCTTACGAAATCGAAAAATTCGCGCCTCTGAACAGCGTCCTTCTTCTTTTTTCATCGTTTTCTTCTTCTTCTTCTTCTTCTTCTTCTTCTTCTTTTCTTCTTCTTCTTCTTCTTCTTCTTTTTCTTCAATGAATTGAAGGGAGATATTATTACCAACGCTATTTTCTTTTCTTTTTCCTTTATTTTTAATTCCTTAAAATAAAAACAAAACAAAAAAATTCTCATTCCTTCTACTTCCTTCTCATTTCGCTTCTCTCTCTCTTTTTTTTGTCAAGGTTCTGTCTTAAGTGAAAGAAATCGGAGATTTCTAAAAGAAGTCACTTAACATTCTAAGGGAAATTACATTCCTTAATTCTGTTTTCTTTCCGGTTGAGACTTTACTTCCTGTCATTTGGAATATCAAAGATAGGACGCTAAATTTTAAACCGGATATCTGAATATTTGTTTTCATCCTATCAATGTTAATATCCACCATTTTGTCGAAGTTTGCCTTTCTGATGCGAGAACTTAATCTCATTTTTTCTATTGTATCTCAAATTGAATATGAATGGTTCGTAGATTTTACAACGTCATGAAAATAGTGTTTGTGGAGAAAACAAGACAAACCAATAAACGTCACAGCCATCAAGATAGACATGAACAGACTAAGATTAACAGGTAGACATTGGTGTTGGGGATGTGCAGAATTAATTAATTGTAATTGAGTGAATCAGAAGGAATTTGTGTAGGTTGCATGACTTTCTGCATCCACAAACAAATAAATAAACGAATTTTAAATACAATCAAAAACAAGACATATTCAATTTAGAAAGTAACAAAACATTTATATACAATTAAAAGTAATATATATATATATATACAGGATATTTTAGTATATGTTACTATGGCGAAGTGTGTATGATATTTGAGGTTTCGGTATGTCTCTTTTTGTATTTGTATGTTCAGTTACAGTCTTTCTGGAATTGTGTTAATTAACATTAAAAATGTCGATGTTAAGTGTTTTTAGGAATAAGTTCTTATAGAGTGGTCTACCTTTGACTGTAATATTTCTGAATCGTTCGAATGTTAATTTTTACTTAATAATGTAGTGAGTATAGTTCACTTTGGATAAGCAAAGTTGTTTTAGGTTTGCGATTTGATGTCCACAGAGTTGGTCGACTTTAAGTTGCAAGTGAGTCAGCGTTGATGTTCTTTTGCGCGGTAAAATCGTGATTTCGAGTGACGTGGATTATGTTGGCAATTTCTCTGTGGATGTTCGTCTCTGACTGCTTTGGTCAGTCGGTGTTTTGTTTTATATGTTTTGAAAGTCCAAAATCGGCTCAAAGAAATTTTGGCGCAATTTTGTTTTGCACGTGAAACTTTCAGATTATTGTGTCGTTAACCAATGAGATTTGTTGATTCACCTAGTACGGTTTTTTATTGGTCGAATTTTTCCGTACGTAGGCGTAAGGTATAGACTGTTCTGTTACTAGGGGTGATAGGTAGAAAAGGACGAGTCTACAATAAACATATAGATATATGAAGACTGATACATAGACGGATTAAGATAGAGGGACATGAAGAGGCCGAGAAAAAAAAAATACAAAAAAATATATACATAGATATCAAGATATTTACCGGTCTGAATGTCCGAGAAATTTTCATAGAAAACATATATATGAACCTCTGAAATATATTAGATAGATAGATAGATAGATAGATGAAGACTGATATATTGACGGATTAAGATAGATGAACAAGAAGAGGCCGAAAAAGATATATATACATCGATATCAAGATACGTTTTTTATACTTATACTTATCGGAAGTCCAAGAACTGCTCAAAGTAGCGCGTTACTGAATTAGGTTTTTGAAAGTTTATAACGGTTGACCAGAGGTAAAGATTGTAGAAATTGAGGAATCATTCTTTCAGGAATCTGTTTCGCAAAGTAACAGTTCTTGGAAAAATAGCTTTCCACATAGAAAGTTCTTGATAGGCAATGGGATATAAAGGGAATGCGGAGGATTCGACTATATGGATGTGGCATGATGTATCTTTGTTGTGAAGGTCTGAACAGGTGGAACTAATGAATGTAGCTCGTCAGTACATTTGCCATGAAAATAAAGAAAAGCTTGCGACGTTTCGTCTGTAGGAAAGGGGATGTATAGTGGAAAATAATTCATCACCTGCAAGGCCATGTAGACTCTTTTTTTTTAAACTCTGTCAAGACTGGGATTAACCTGTGAATCATCTTGAATTTTACCAACGACCCATGTCATACATTGTCAAAAAGCCTTTTGAGGTATCTAAGGCGATCGCCCTTGTGGAAAACTGATTCTGTATTTAGTGACAATTAATATATCAGTGAACACAGAAAAGCAGAAATCCTGTCAAGACTGGGATTAACCTCCAGTGGATCTACCTAATTTTTTAAACTCTTCCAGAGATATCATAGTTGAACAGTTTAATTTTAGCAACGACCCATGTCATACCTTGTCAAAAGCAAGGCGATCGCCCTTGTGGATTTATTAAGTTGTGTCTAACTGATTCTGTATTTAGTGACAATTAATATATCAGTAGACACAGAAAAGCGAAATCCCCGTTTGTTCCACAAGGGGTTGTTTTTGAAATGATCAGCAACCTTCTTAGTGATCATAGACACTGTAACCTGACCCTAAGGAGACTGATATGTGTGATATTGCGACGGTTATGAGTTCTCCTCCCCCTCATTTCTTTTTAAATACTGCTTGCTGTTGACATTTTCATATATACTTGGCAAACAATTCACATTCAGTTTGCTAAGATTGGATATGACTTTAAATGTTCTTAAAAGCAATCATACGGATTTTATTCGGACCAATAACCTTTGTAGAGCCAAGTCTTTTGATTCGTGTAGAGAATTCCCGTGCTGAGATAGAGATATAACAAACTTTATTGCTTAGAGAGAGAGAGAGGTGAGGGACGTAAGGTAGGGAAGGACCCTTTTCGTCTTACATGGAGTTTCCCTCTCTTGAGAATTTTGTTTGTCGTTTTAAAGAACTCGAGATAACAAAGTTTTTGTTTTCTATTTTACCTTGGACTGTCTGTGAGGTCAGCTCTTTGCATTTTCTACAACTCTCTTGCACTGTTCTGCTGCAGCGATCCTGATGCGAGGGATGTTAGTAGTGATAAGCTAAGGCCGTTTCTTCTATCGCACTTCTCGCTTGTGGAACTTTCTCTCAGTTTTTCGTTTTACAATCATCTTTATCTTCCAAAATTTAAATGTAGCGTCAATCGTTGTTTGTTGTGGCTATACATGCACATGAACGAAGGATGCTGGTAGTTTCAAAATTTTGTAACAATTTTTTTTTAAATCAACAGACCCAGTCCGATGAAGGCCTAACGGATGAAACTCGTCACAAAAAAGGTTTTATCAATTTGTCATACATCTTTTCTTTCAAAACTGTTTCCTGATAGATAAAAAAATATAAAATACGTATACATCGTTATCTCATATATATATATACATACATATATAAATATAAAAGTGAACATAGAAGTCAACACTTAGAGGCGACAGTCTGTTTCATGCTTGATGCAAGAGGATTGCATCAAGCATTGAAACGAATGTTCACCCTTATATTTACACACGCTCTATCTCTGATATTGAGTACATTATCCTATAAATATAGCACATCTTAAGACTATATTTCTTACATACATAAATACATACATATATATATATATATATATATATATATATATATATATATATATATATATATATATATATATAATTACGTATGTATGCTCGAACGCGTGGGCATGTGCCTGCGCCTAGCATCAGATTGTTTTTATGGATTTATATTGTGAGTTGGAGTGCATGTATCTGTGAGTATGTGGGTCTATGCATATGAGAGCGTCATCCAAAAAATGTCACCACAATGAAACATAATCAAACACAATTAAACAAAAGATAACAAAAAAAAAACAGTGTGTCTGATGATTGCAAAAGCGTGAAACTCAGGATATAAACTATTATCCATACAACTGAATATGTTTGCTCTATCACTAATATTGAGCAATTTCCACTCCGTACGGAGCATATGCATATATATATATATATATATATATATATATATATATATATATATATACTGTTAGCAGCGTATATTTTATATAATAAAAGAAAAAATTATACAAAAAATTAAATAGCACATGAACATTGATATTTAATTCTTTGTATAAATATTTCTTTATATATATATATATATATATATATATATATATATATATATATATATAAAGGTTTACAGCACATTTTATAGAAACTTCATTACTTCATATCTGCATTTAGCGGGTACCTAGACGTGGTGTAATGGTTAGCAAGCTTGTCTTGCTACAACAATTACGAATGAGTATGAGTTACATCCTTAACTCTTGGTACAAGTTGGAGTCATTTATTAGTATAAATTTTTAGATTTATTATATAAGTATTAATATCATATTATTATATACACATATATGGACACATATATATACACACAAATATATATACACACTTATATATAGTAACATATATATACTCATATATATATATATACATACATATATATATATATATATATATATATACACATATAAATATATACATACATATACACACATATATATATACATATATATATATACATACATACACATATATATATATATATACACACATAAATATATACATACATATACACATATATATATACACATATATATACACATACATACACATATATATATATATATATACACACACATATATATATATACACACACAGATACACACACACACACATATATATATATATATATATATATATATATATATATATATATATATATATATACAATTATTTATATATATATGCGCGATAGCAAAATCGTGAAACCCAGGGTCACAAACTCACATCAATCCCACCATATATATATATATATATATATATATATATATAAATATATATATATATATTCATGTCGACTACCAATCTCACTCTTACTCTACAAAAACAAATTGAAGGATAACTTGAAACGTTTCATCTTTGATCTGAAAACCTGGCAAATCCAGGCATCCAACCAAAAGTAGTGGCGTAAGACATGTTTCATTAAGTTAAAGGGTTTTGAAGACGATAGACTGGAGCACCCTGATCAGCTTTGTCAAGTGGAGACGCCATGAATGTCATGCTTCAACAAAATTATTCTGTCAGTGTAGTTTTGTCACCCTAGCAAGGTTGGGCTAATACCGCACCTAAGAAAGCACAAATGAAATATGTCTTTCCCGTACCTGATTTTCTCCACAATGGTCCCCTGCTAGCATGCATACGTGTAAATCAAAAAGCACCATCCACTGCTGACCCTTATTTATTGTTCAGGACAAGAGATTCCTTTATATATATATATATATACTAGCAGTAGAGCCCGGCGTTGCCCCGGAATGTAACAGTAAGAGATAGATCAAGTATCGACCATCATAAAGACTGAAAAATAAAATTGTCAAAGATTATTGTTTAAGGTTGACGGACACGCATGTCTTAATTAGTTTTTTTTTTTTTTACGAATTGGTTAAACCCAAACTCAAACAAAACATTGTTTTCCATCGTTATGAGTCTACCGATTGAATAGAATTTTATTATAAACAATTGTCTTGTAAATGGAATTTTTAAAGCATTCTGAATGTAAAAATAGAAAAAAGTGTGCAAGACAATAAAAACACTACCTGCCAAAAAAGTGAAATTTTGTTGAAATCGGTTGAAAAATGTAGGAAATCCGATCCCATATATAAATGAACACACACACACACACACACCTGGGTTTTATAAGTATAACTCGATATGAGTTGTCCCCCTTTCATTCTAGTGACAGAATCACGTTTTATTGTGTTTTTCAAATTGATTTCGCAAAAACAACTGTGTTTTCAATTTTTAGCGCTGTTAGAACCACCGCAAGTTAATTTTACGTAGTCCTGGAAGTTTTGTTGAAATCGGTTGAAAAATGAGGAAATCCGATCCAATATATAAACGTACAGACACACACAATCTGCGTTTTATAATAAAGTAAGATATATATAATAATCGACCTCCGTCGAGATTCGACGTTTGTCAAACAGATTTTTTTTCCAGGAAACCGACAGCCCGACACCGGCACATGAGTTTGATTATAGTGGTGAAGGCCTCGTGCAGGACCATCCACACTTTTTGAAGGACGAATACAGAGACCTGGTGCACCGAATGCCACAAGGTTCCCAAATGACCCTCTGTGGGTTTTGAATTCAGGTTGTCCTTCTCCTAGACCAGTTGCCATCCAAGGCTATAGAACCCAGTCTGTCCTGCTATTTTACCCATGGCTTGGGGAGAGGAAGAAGATTCATACCTTTCCAGGGGTTTAACACGTAAGTAAGTTTAATGCATTGACAGGAATTCGAACTCGGCTCTGCGATTCCTCAATCCAGCCATATCCATTTCCACCGTGCCTCCCTTTTATGTATGTATGTATGTATGTATGTATGTATGTATGTATGTATGTATGTATGTATGTATGTATGTATGTGTGAGGGATTGTTTATGAAAAAGTGTAAAAAGTTGTGTTGAGGACTCCTTCGGACTGTATTTACGTTGATACGACTACACATGTGCACGAACGATGGGTGACGGAGATATTAGAATTATTACGTTTTAGAATTTTTAATTTAAAAAAAAAAATACAACTTTTTTATATTTAGCCCAATTCATTTAGAGTCTCTTTATTTTAAGTATCTATTCCGCACTGTGATATTTACATCTGACATGAAAGGTGAAATTTTGTAAGTGCCAAGGCGCAAAATTACTTTAGATGACCTTGCGATTAAGGCAGTCTCTAGACTTTATAATCCACATTTCTTTAGTATTTATTTTTAAAACCAGTGCTCGATACACACTGGAGCATAATATAATATTATTATCTAAAATGTTTTCATCGCAACATAAAATTACCATGTTCCTCTGCCGCGATGGATACATATTTTTAAATTATAATATTATATATATATATATATATATATATATATATATATATGAAAATTTCTCAGAGTTAACCTGTAGAAAAAGAGAATGTTTATAAATATGAATGACAATAGGAAAACTGTAGTTATTGCTAACGCGTTTCGTCAATGTGGACTTTCTCAAAGCAAAAAAAAAACAATTTAATTAGAAAAACTAACTAATAAAAAAAAAAACAGAATGTTCTTAGCAACTGGAGGTATGTAAGAAAACGCTATTTTCATATTCTTCACGTAACAATAACTGACATTATTTTCAGTTAACAATATGAAATAGCGTTTCTACCTATACCTCCAGTTGCTAAGAACATTCTGTTTTTGTTATTATTAGTTAATTTCTTTAATTAAATTCATTTCGTTTTTGCTTTGAGAAGTTCATTAAGATAAACGTCCTTAATTATAGTTTTTATTATATATATATATATATATATATATATATATATATATATATATATATATATATATATATGACTAGTTGTATAATACGTTTTTTAGATGCATCAAGGGTTGTCTTCAGTGATGCACAGTCCTCATTGCCGATTTCGAGTTTTTTCAAACAGCAATCCCGGCCTGACTCCGGACGAAACAGGTTCACCTCCTACAAAAGCGTCGTGCTACCTACCTCGACATTGCAAAAGTGACAATGACCAACATGACCATTAGTCCGAACATTCCTACTGAAATTAAAAAAAAAAAAAAAAGTTTTTCAAGCCCCACCCTCCTTCTATATACTAGTGTCTTTTTACTTCCTCCGGTTTCGATTCGAGTTACTTCCTCTGGATTCCTAACTCAGGAAGTTGGTCTCTTACTTGCATAGTTTGAACCAAATGTTTCATCCGTTTTACATTACTAATCCCATAACATTAATAACCCATTAATTAAACGTACACGCGTACACCAACCCAAATCTATCATATACCTATACTAGCACCTATGCTACGCCAAAAATTAGTCTGACTTACACGTCCAGGGTATGACGATAAACTACATCCACGTTATGGGTAAGACGATAAACTAAATCCAACAGCAAGGACACTGATCAGGAGGATATGAGGAGTGTGGAACCACCTCTTAATATTACCAGCAATAGATTTTTGAAAACAAAGGAAAAAAAAAGAAAAAGAAAAATTATCAGCAATAGATTTCTGAAAACAAAGGAAAAAAAAAAAAAGAAAAATTACCAGCAATACATTTTTGAAAACAAAGGAAAAAAAAATTACCGGCAATATATTTTTGAAAAAAAAAAAAAAAAATAAAAAAATAACAGCTATAGATTTGTGAAAAAAAAAAAAAATTACCAGCAATTCATTTTTGAAAAAAAGTTACCAGCAACAAATATCTTGTCGGCATTAAACCCTCACCCACCCAAAAAACAACAAAACATTGAGGTTGATGTACCGAAAAACAAAAAAAAAAACAAACCATCTGACTTACAACTTGTAGAATCGTTCCTAAAAAAACAAATTATCTGCTATTCTTGCAATCAAATAAATCGTCAGTTTTAAATTTATCTTATACGCAAAAACGAAATTTCATATTTTTATGTATGCATGAACACCCATATATCTAAATATATATATATATATATATATATATATATATATATATATATATATATATATTATATGCACGGGCAAACATGCATGTATTTATCTTGCTTCCATTTATATAATCTGACTTTTACGAAAGCAAAGTTACCGCGCCGACAAACGAAATATTGCAAAATGAACTCGTTCTATGTATTAGAAATTCCTTCTTCACTTCATGACCTACCGACTAAATTAATTCAATCGCCTAAGCTAAAAAACAAAATAAGCTATAAGGTGCGATGGATAATTTGCCGTCTAAATTAGGCAGAAATGAAACACCGATATTTCATTTTAACGGATAGATTTACCAAAAATTACACAAAATCCCTTGAAATACTAAAGAGTGAATTTATTCAATAAAATCGCCATTGGCGTCAACCATGGCCTCCAAACGACTTCGGAATCTCCTGCATCAATTCTGGACGATCTCCTTGTTTAAGTTGGTGAATGCTGCTATAATCCTTGTCATCAGTTCATCTTTGGTGTTATAAGGAGTTTTGTTGATCTCTCGCTCAACTGCGCCCCACACACAATAATCATGGGGGTTGATGTCTGGATAGCTGGCCAGATGTAAGGGTGATGTGGTCGTAAAAATTATCTGCCAGCCATGAATGGGATCCCCTGATTGTGTGATATGCCAGCTATAGGATCTTCCAGCACCCACCCTCTTGACCAAGGATTGCACTACATTCTCAAGGGACTTGATGTAGGTTTCCGTCTTGAGTCTGAAACTCTGTCGGAAGATGAATAGAGACATAACGTCACCATCACTAGTGATCACTCGAAACACCTTCGTAATCACTATTAGACTCATCCAACTCTTTCCAAATCTTTTGCACTGTCTTCAGATTGGCACCAAAATACTCTGAAATGTTCGTATTGGAGCTTCCGGTGCGAATGCCAAGCAGTAAATTACAAAATATACATACATACAAAATATATATTAGTAAAAAGGCATAAACATCGTTGGCTTTATTTCGTATTCAAAATGTAATTTCTTTCTTGTTGGTGGGTTCCTTTATGATAATGGCGTTGATGACTACATTCCCTACCATCACTGAAGAAATGTAACATCATCACAGGCACTGAAACCATTCTAACAAAGATACAACTTAGGTGGGCTGATCATGTTGTGAGAATGTGTGTGCATAGGCTTTCAAAAAAGGTACTGTATGAACAAGTTACACACTCCAAGGGTTCAAGTGGACGTCCACTCTTACACTACAAAGACAAATTGAAAAACAACTTAAAACGTCTCAACTTTGATCTGAAAAGCTAGCAAAGCCCAAGCATCAAACCGTAATGTGTGGCGTAAGACATGTTTCATTAAGTTAAAGGGTTTTGAAGACAGTAGACTGAAGCATCATCTTCGTCAAGCTCTGAAGCAGAGTCGCCATCAAAATCCTGCTTTAACAAATTTCATCTGTCAGTGAGGCTTTGTCACCCGCGGCAAGGCTGGGCTAGTATCGCACTTAGGAAAGCACAAATGAAATATGTCTTTTCCTTACCTCATTTTCTCCACAATAGTCCCTGCTAGCATGCATTAGTGTAAAACGAAAGGCATAATCCACTTCTGACCCTCATTTATCGTTCACGATAAGAGAGTCCACCATATATATATACGCGATCTGAATCAAAAAAAGGTATCGGAACAGTTGTTATGTTAACGGTTACAACGTTATCGTTCACTATCCTTTTTTATAGCAATGCTTGGAAGGAAATGTGTAGAGTGCGGTCGTCTCAACATCCCATAGAAATTCAATCAGTGACCTTGGATTGTGAAGCAGTTTTTGGCCAAGGACAACATTCTCAATGTCTGACAAGCACTATATTCCTCAGATCTCGATTCTTACGACTTTTTTCCCGTTTCCAAAAAGCAAATCCAAAATTGAAAGAAACAAGATTTGAAGACGTCGAGGAAATCCGACAGAATGCAATTATGTAGCTGCTCGCTATTACACAAAAAAGAGTTCCATGAAATTTTCTATTTGTGCAAACGATGCTGGATAAAGTGTTTGGCTACAGAATATGGCGGGTACTTCGAAGAAGATTAAATGCTGAAATGATATAAGTTGCAGTTTTATTTTTACAGCATCAGTCCCAATATTTTTGATCGGACCGCATATGTGTGATTGTGTGTGTGTGTGTGTGTGTTCATATGGATGTATTTATGCATAGAGAGTAAATGTATATTAAAGAAAGAAAAACGTGACTAATAAGTTTCTTTCTTCCATTTCTCTAAAAGTCAGATTCTTTCGTTCCTTGTGTAACTATTTTTGTTTATTAAGCCTTTCCTTATGTTTCGTTTTATTTATTTCAAACCATTTTCACTTTATTGATCTTTTTGTTTTCTTCTTTTCTCTTTTCTTCTTCATTTTGCTTATTTTCTCTTTTCCTCTTCCTAATTTTTTCATTTTTCATCTTCTTCATTTTACTCTTTTTTATTTTTTCCCCTTCATCATCTACTTCATTTTATTGTTCTATATTTTGCTTCTTTTATCTTTTCCCCATACTCATCATTTTTCTTTGTCTTCATTTTCCTTCATTTCTCATTTCCGCTTCCTTATCTTCTTTCTTTTTCTTCTTCATTTTGCTTCTTTTCTCTTTTCCAGTTCCCCATCTTCTTCCTTTTCCTTCCTCATTTTGCTTCTTTTCTCTTTTCCTCTTCTTCATCTTCCTTCTTTTTCTGCTTCTTCATTTTCGTATTTTCTCCTTTCCTCTTCTTCATCTTCATCCATTTTCTTCTTCATTTTGCTTCCTTTGTCTTTTTCTCTTCCTCATCTTCATCCTTCTTCTTCTTCTTCTTCTTCATTTTCGTATTTTCCTCTTCTTCATCTTCATCATTTTTCTTCTTCATTTTGCTACTTTTATCTTTTCCTCTTCCTCATTTTCTTCAATATTTTGCAGCATTTATATTTTCCTCATCCTCTTCCTCTTTCTTTATCTTCATTTTCTTTCATTTCTCATTTCCGCTTCCTCATCTTTCCCACTTTTCTTCTTATTCATTTAGCTTCTTTTCTCTTTTCGTCTTCCTCATCTTCTTCTTCTTCTTCTTCTTCTTCTTCTTCTTCATATTCGACTTTTCTCTTTTCCATTTCCTCATCTTTTTCTTCTTCTTCATTTTGTTTTTTTATCTCTTTTCCACTTTCTTATTTTCTTCCTTTTTCTTTTTCGTTATTTTGCTTCTGTTCCCTTTTCCTCGTAATCATCTTCTTTTTTTTCTTCTTCTTCATTTTGCTTCTTTTTCTTTTTCTCATCTTCTCCCTTTTCTTCTTCATTTTTCGTCTTTTCTCTTCTCCTCTTCCTGATCTTATTCTTTTTATCATCTTCTTCATTTTGCTTCTTTCCTTTTTTTCCTCTTCCTCATTTTCTTCCTTTTTCATGTTCTTCATTTTGATTCTTTTCTCTCTTCCTCATCTTCCTTTTTGTTCTTATTTTCCTGCATTTTCTTTTCCTCTTCTTCCTTTTACTTTTTCTTCATTTTCTTTTCCTCTTCCTCGTCCTCTTCTTTTTTCAACATCATTTGGCTTTTTTCTATTTTCTTCTTCCTCATCCTCTTCCATTTTCTTCTTCACTTGCCTTCTTTTATTTTTTCCTCACTTTCTTCTTTTTTATTCTTCTTCATTTTTTATCTTTTCTTTTTTCCTCTTACTCATCTTTTTCAATTGTTCTTGTTCATTTTGCTTGTTTTATCCTTTCCTCATCCTCTTCCGTTTTTTTCATCTTCACTTTTCTTCATTTCTTCTTTCCGCTTCCTCATTTTCTTCCTTTTTCTTCTTCATTTTGTTTCTTTTATCGTTTCCTCTTGCTCAATTTCTTTTTCTTCTTCATTTCCCTCATTTACTCATCTTCTTCCTTTTACTTCTTCTTCATTTTTTGACTTTTCCCTTTTCCTCTTCTTCACCTTCTTCCGTTTTCTTCTCCTCCATATTTCGTCTTTTCACGTTTCCTTTTCGTCATCATCTTCCTTTTTCTTCTTCTTCATTTTGTTTCATTTCTATTTTCCTCTTTCTTTTACTTCTTCATTTTTCGTCTTCTATTTTACTCTTCCTCATTTCTTCCTTTTTCTTCTTCTTATTCATTTTCTGTCTTTTCCCTTATCCTATTCCTCATCTTCTTCCTTTTTCTTCTCCGCCATATTTTGTGTCTTCATATTTCCTCTTCATCATCATCTTCCTTTTTCTTCTTCTTCATGTTGCTCTCTGTTTTTCTCTCCTCATCTTCTTTGTTTTCCTCTTCTACATTTTGTTCTTTTCCTCTTCTTCTTCACCTTCTTCCTTTTTCTTCTTCTAGATTTTTCTTCTTTTATCTTTGCCCCTTCCACAGCTTCTTCCTTTTTCTTCTTCTTGATTTCGCTTCTTTTCTCTTCTTCTCTTCCTCATCTTTTTCCTTTTTCTTCTTCTTCATTTTTCTCTTTCCTTCTTCCTCGTCTTTTTCTTTTTCCTCTTGTTATTTTTGCTTCTTTTCTCTTTTCCTCTTCCTAATCTTCTTTCTTTTACTTCTTCCTTTTACTTCTTTTCCGCTTCCTCATCTTCTTTTCTTTCTTCTTCTTCACTGTACTTCTTTTCTCTTTTCCTCGTCTTCTTTTTTCTTCTTCGTTTTGCTTTTTTTCTTCTTCCTCATCTTCTTCCGTATTCTTCTTCATTTTCTGTCATTTTCCTGTTTCTCATCTTCTCCCTTTTTCTACTTCTTCATTTTGCTTCTTTTATCTTTTCCTCGTCCTCTTCCTTTTTCTTCATCTTCATTTTCTTTCATTTCACGTTTCCTTTTCATCATCTTCTTTCTTTTTCTTCTTCATTTTTCCTCTTCCTCATCTTCTTCCATTTTTTCTTCTCTATTTTTTCTTCTTTTATCTTTCTCGCTTTCACGTCTGCTTTCTTTTTCTTCTTCGTTTTATTTCTTTTATCTTTTCCACCTCCTCATTTGCTTCATTTTCTTCTCCTGCATTTTTCGTCTTTTCTCATTTCCTGTTTCTTCATCTTCTCCCTTTTTCTTCTTCTTCTTCATTTTGCTCTTTTAAGCTTTTCTTCTTCGTCTTCATTTTTCTTCTTTTTTTATTTTCTTTCATTTCTCTTTTCCTATTCCTGGTCTTCTTAATTTTCTTCCTCTTCATTCTGCTTCTTTTATCTTTTCCTCATTCTCTTCATTTTTCTTCATTTCTCGTTTCCTTTTCGTCGTCGTCATCTTCTCTTTTTTTCATTTTGTTTCTTTTCTCTTTTCCTCTATCTCATCTTCATCCCTTTTCATCTTTTCTTCTTTCTCTTCTTCCTTGTTTCTTTTTCTTTTTTTCTTCTTGATTTATTTCTTATAAATATCTTTTTTTTCTTACCATAACTTTTCTTAATTTTGTTTTATTTCTTGACCTATCTTTTCTTTTTCTTCACTTACTTCCAACTTAGTTTCATCCTTATGTTTCTTTTCTTCCATTTCTCGTTCTTTGCTCACTATTTTTCCTTTCTTCTCTTTTTCTATTTCTTCAAATCCTTCTTTTCTTCTTTTTCATTATTCATTTCATTTTCACTCTTTATTTTTCTACCTCTCTTTCTATTTTTAACCTCTTTTTCTCTCTTTTTACGACATTTTCACAATCTCACTTTTCTTTTTTTCGCTGTTGTTGTTGCTGTTGTTTTTTCTTCATTTCTTTTTTGCATTTCTTCTGTTTCCATCGTTTTTTCTTTTTCTCACATTTACCCTCACATTTTCCTAACTTTTTCTTCTAGCTCTTCTTCAATGTCAAAATTTGTTTCACTTTCTTTGTTTTCGCTTCTAATTAAAATAAAAATAAAATAAACTAATTATCATTTTTCTTCTTCTTTTCTTATTCTTCGTTTGACTTTTTATCTTCTTTTTGATTCTGTTCTTTCTTTCTCTATCTATTTCATCTTCACCCTTTTTTTTAATTCTTTCCCTTCATGTATTTTGCATAAACTTTATCTTTTAAGATCTTTAAACACGTAAACACATCTTACCCTAAATCATTTTATCTTTTTGCGTGTTTTTTCTATTAGTTTCTTTTTCTTTTCCTTTCTCCAAATCTTTCTCTCTTCTTTCTTTCTCTCTTCTTTCTTTCTCTCTTTCTTTCTTTCTTTCTTTCTTTCTTTCTTTCTTCTTCTTTTTCTTTTATTGTTTGTTCTTTATGTATCTTTTCTCTCATTTTCCAAACTTTTCTTTCATCTCTTCTTCATCGTTAAATTTTTCTTTTTTTTGGCTTTTCTTCAGAAAAAAAGAGTAAATATCTTTTTTTTTAATCTTTTCCGAGTTCTTTCTTTCTTTTCATCTTCGTTATTTTCTGTTTTATCTTCTGCTTGATTCTTTTATTTCTCTTTTTCCATCTTCTTCTTCTTCTTCTTCTTCTTCTTCTTCTTCTTCTTCTTCTTCATTCCTTCATAAACTTTTTCTCTGTTAACATCTGTTTCTCTTTTTTCTTTTTTTAAAAAAAAAAAATGTTTTATCCTCTGACCCATTCTACTGTAATTACACCCTCTTCTGTGAGGTGCTAATGGTGTGGGCGTGTTCACCTTTGCCAAAGCGGGTGGGTGGCGTACTGACTCCAGGATCTGGTTGTCATCAGGCTGAAGGTAATTTTGAGGCTTACGGGCACGTGCGGGTGGTGTGCATCCTGCTGGGTGGGAGTTTCCTTCTTCTTTTTTGTTTTTTTAATTCACACTTGCTCCCATGTCTTGGCTTTTCTGTGGATGCATATGTTCAAGTAAAATTTCGGGAGTCTCTTTCTTTTTTTTCTTTTTAAATAATATCGTCACTACTACCACCACCACCACCACCACCAACAACAACAACAACAACAACAACAAGCAGGAGAACGAAAATAATAATAATAATAATTAAAAGAAGAACAACAACGAAAATAAGTAGTAGTTGTAGTAGTAGTAGAAGTAGTAGAAAAAGAAGGAGAAGAACAAGAACAACAACAACAATAACAATAACAGCAACAACAACAAGGAAAAGAAGAAGCAGAAGAATTAAGAATAGTGGGAAGATAAGAGATGTAGAACAGGAAGACGACTTTAGCCATAAGATAGACGAAGAAAAATAAAGGAACAAAAACAACAATAAGAAGAAAAATAGAAGAAAGATAACAACACTATTAATACTACTAATACTACTACTACTACTAATAATAATAATAGTAATACGAAGAAGAAGTAGAAAGAGAAGAAAGGAGAACAACATTAATAATAATAATAATAATAATAAAAATGATACAAAAAATTGTTCTCCGAAGTAGAGCTCACACATTATGAAGAGCTTTATCTATGCAAAATGTGTGTGATCGTTCGTATTTTTTTTACAAAAATGATCAGTGGAAGATGTCATGCAACCATTTCTGACCTTAGATCTCTGGTTGGGATCCGGAAGGAAATGTATGTACTACAGAAACCCATGGAAATAATAATAACGATAGTAACAATAATAATAAGAAGAAGAAGAAAAAGAAGAAGAAGAAGAAGAAGAAGAAGAAAAGAAGAAGAAGAAGAAGAAGAAATGAAGGATGGAAAATAAGATAAGAAAAGGTGTTATAAGATTAGAATAAACATGAAAATAGGAGAATGAAAAGAAAAGATAGAAAACAATTAAAATGGACAACATTACAAAAAGGGAAAAACAAAGAAAACAAAATTTTTAAAAAAGGAAGAAAATTAAATAAGACAAAAAGCAAACGAACGAGGAAGGAGTAGATTTAAGAAAGAAATGAGAAACGAGAGAGAATAAAAATAGGACTGAAAGGGATAGAAACGTTAAAATGAATATGAACAATGAAATAGAATGAAATGGAAAAAAAAGACTGAAAGAGAACGCAATCAAGAAATAAAATGAAAATTGGTCAGTTTTTAACGTGGGGACTCGAGTGTTTCCACTCGGACCGCTGGTCTAAGCTGGGCTTAGCTTGTCTAAGCTAGTTATGGCCGGTCATACCACCGCTACGTAACAGATCTCACGCAATTGTGGGTGAAAATGCAAGGGAGGAGAGACAGCCTTCAGCACGGAACAGATACTATATATATATATATATATATATATATATATATATATATATATATATATATATATAACAGATAACATTAGAAAGATTTTAGAGTCCCATGAAAATAAGTGGATACAACGTCTAAAAACAAAATACCCAGCCGGGCTAAACCATAAATTTAACAATACAGATAGTACCAATATATAACTCAACAAATCAAAACCTACCCACATTTCTCACCCACACAAGACAGACATGCTTACGGAGGTGTGGAGGCCTCACACTTATACACACGAATATACACACTTACACACATTATACTCACTCACTCTCTAATGAGCCAAATGATAACACACACCCACAGCAATACACACGCTTACACATATCATACTCACTCACTCCTTAAGAACCAAATAACACACACACAAACACTAAACAGAGACACATCCCCTCTCCCGGTCCAATAAAACTGTCAAATTGACCAGAGAATTCAGAGCAGCATGGATCTATCCAGCTCTTATCTCAAATAACAACTTAAAAGAGACTGTTTGACCATCACAAGGATTGTTAAAAGATTCATGTTAAAAAGATAAAAAAAATTAAAAAAAACAAATGAAAACTACAGACAAAAGTTTATTTTCTCCAGCAAAGGATTCATTTCTGTAGTTCACTGCTACCAGCAAGCAGAAATATTTCTCCTCCTGATGATGGCTATTTTGGCCGAGACTAGTCAAGGAATCTAAATGAAATAATAATAAAATAAACGAAAGAATATTAATCTACAACCCAGTGTGTCTAAAGATTTTAATTTTTAATATTTTTTTATTGTTTTAATATATATATATATATATATATATATATATATATATATATATATATATATATATATATATATTATCTCTTTGAACTTACTGCAATGTCATATTCTTCACTGCAGTCCTGGATATGATGATAAACTTCATCCACCGACAAGGAGATTTAAAATTTTGAGGAGCGTGGAACCACCTCTTAATTGCTGTTGTTCCAAAGTCCACCTTGACCCAGTGTGGTAGCACCTTTTAGGATCTCCGCTATGGATAAACAGTGAAGCCTCAAACAAAAGCAAAGCACAATGAAAGTATAAAAATATATTTTATTTAAAATTAGCAGCAATATATTTGTATATAAACATATTACCAACTTACAAATATTTATAGTAAAATTACCAACAGTACCCCGTCCCGGGTATGACGTTAAACTGCACCCGCGTCCTGGGGAAACTACATCCAACGGCAAGACCTCTGATCAGGAGGGTTTGAGGTGCGTGGAACCATCCCTTAATGGCTGGTGTTCCCAGGTCCACCCTGACCCGGGCTGGTAGCATCTGTTAGGGTCTCAGCTATGGGCAAATACTTAACACCCAGACTATATCTGCGTCCTGGGTATGACGATAATCTACATCCGTGTCCTGGGTATGACGATAAACTACATCCGCGTCCTGTGTATGACGATAAACTGCGTCCAACAGCAAGGCCTCTGATAATACGTTTTTGAAAAAATAATGTTGCCAGCTGTACTTTTTTGAAAAAATATTACCCGCTATACGTTTTTTTTAAAAAAAAAATAGTGTTGATGCCAAACGTTTTTGAAAAAAAATAATATTACCAGCTATACGTTTTTTGAAAAAATAATATTACCAGCTATACGTTTTTGAAAAATAAAATTACCAGCTATACATTTTTGAGGAAAAAATATTAAGATAAATAGATTTTTGACAAAACAAAAGTATTACCTGGAAAAAAAAATGCTGTCGTCATTAAAAAATCAAATGAGGTTGATATGCCGTAAACCAAACCAAACCAAACCAACAGTACCTACTTATAGTAAAACTCTCTCTTTTTATGTGTCATGTCCTTTCAGGATGAAGGCGTTCATGACTCTCCACTTCCTCCTATCCCTTGTAGTACACAATAAGTTTCGTCCCTCTGACACCTCCCCAGACGACGTTCTGTCATCCACTTGCTCAACCCCGCCAGGTATGTCATGCGTTGCTTTCCCTTGTCTCTCTTTCTTTCTATTCGACCTGTGAGTATCAGATTCTCTAGGCTCATTACTCTTTTCCAGCTTTTTGCTTTCTTGTCAACCACGATCATAAAACATTTAAATACAACGTCAATCGCTATCTTCTTCCTCTTCTAGAATACCTTTTTCTTTCTTTTTTAAACTGAATGACCCTTGCAAGACGCCTTATCACCTTGCTTAATGTCAAATAATTTCTAAATACGTTTTCTGTTAAAGTAATACCATTCTGTAGAAGTGTCATAGATGTGTAGCCTTGTGTCAGACTATGCGAAACAAAGGCCTAAGTTATGGCAATATGGCACGTCCCCTAGGTAGGACTGGAAAAGTGCATCACTGAGCAGTCTCTAACATTAGAAAATACATCGTTGGATAGCGAAAAGGGACTTGTTTCGATTCCCTTCAGGACGTTGACGATAATGGCTCTCCACAATTTCCTGTCCTTTCTAGATTTTAATAAATTTTGACGTTTCGTTAGCTTCCGAAAACCTTGCTCCGCCAACCATGTTTCTTTTCTGTATGGGCACGTGGCCGAGTGATAACAAACACTCGGTCACGTGCCCATGTTCAAAATGTACAAGAGACACGCATCCGATACATGAGACACGAATTCTGACCATGAGATACATAAATATATAAATGGATTTTTTTTCACGTTCCAATGAGCGCTCGGCACATTGTCAACCATTTTGCAGTTAAAAGCATAATGAAAAACTTACGGTAATGGATAACAACGAACACCTTTTTATAAATATACTAATAACCAACATATAGTTTTGTACCACTTGCATTCCTGAAGATCATCTTGGAAAAAGATCGAAAGTACTTGGGAAATGAAAATAAAATAAATTTAAACAGCTATAACACATTTCTCTCATCCTTTAACATCAATACACGGAAGGTTATTCGTAAGTATGAACGGATTTTGTTAAAAATTAGCAGACATATTGTCTGTAATTTATTCAATCAGACATGCCTAAAAGAGAATTTCCTGTCTAAATACACAGACACAGACACACAGACACACACACACACACACATATATATATGTATATATTCAAACACAATTATTATTATATAAAATATATAACCCACATTAAATAAGATATCATTCACCACATGAAATGTTATCTTGAAGGGTATATAATATAATTGATGTGCACACATTATATTAGTATTAAAAAATAAATTCCCAATATTAGTTAAACTTGTCCTCGTTAGACCATTTCAGACGTCCAGCATCGGAATTACTAGCAAGATGCAGACAAAAGTATAATTAAAAGTATACCAAAAAAATACACAATATGAACTTCGGTTCTTTCCTAACAAAATGACTGCGAAAGTTAGAAATTTGTTCTTTATCCTTTAAAATAATAATATCAATATGAACTTCATTTCTATCGTGATCTTTGACAGTTTTCCACAAACTGTTAGATTAAGATCTGTTTCCGACTTATTATTTATCCTATCATTTTTTCATATATATTCATATATATATATATATATATATATATATATATATATATATATATATATATATATATATATATATATATATCACCTTACATCAACTTAAAATTACCCCTCAAAAGTGTATAAAAATTATGTATAAATTCACCCTTGGAAGTGCGGTCTGATGAACCAGGTAAAAACCACATACCTTGGGAAATAAATTATAACAAATGGACTCTTAAGGTCGTCTGTTTTCTACTTAAATTAAATTAATAATTGCTCTGATTTGATATTGAGCTCTCTGGATTACATCCTCCTTGGGATTATCCACACGGATTACCAAACTTTTTATATTTATTACAGAGCATATATATAAATTAAAAATAAATAAAATAAATTAAAACTCTTCAAGAACTTGTCAACACTAAAATGTTAGATAAAATAACGTATTATTTTAAAATAACGTATTATTTTAAAATGATGTATTACTTTATCTAAAGTTTTAGTGTTGACAACTTGCGAGCAAAAATAGCCATTCAGATGGGGCATTTTGAATTTCATCTATTTGTAATTTACACACACACACACACACACACACACACACACACACACACACACACACACACACATATATATATATATATATATATATATATATATATATATAAAAGAGAATGAATAGTTTTATCACTATAGAAAACTGTTATATATATAACTAGAGAGGATGCTTAACCTACTTCATAGGTTGTTCTTGGAAGACACGTGCGATGCGTCGGAAAGTTGGAAGAGAGTCCAGTCGTCAGTGCACCGGGGATACTAACGTTCCTCAGCGGGAACGTAATTACCACGTGTTTCTACTTCTTGAAGCAACGGGCTGAAAAACAGAGAGAGAGAGAGAGAGAGTTAGGAAACGTTTGCCTTTTTATAGACTTTAACACCGCCACCTAACGACATTTGACAAAACACAGTGGAGTAATCATATTTCTGGTTCCTTCACTCTTAGCATCATAGGAATATGCATCTCTTTTTTATTACTCATCGTTTTTTATCGATTTCATTTCATTTTCCCACACCACTTTAAAGAAAAGAAAATGCGGCAGATTGGGCGTGGAAATGGTCCGACTATATCACTGGTGGGGACTGGAAGATTATCTATAAAAACTGAAAAGTTGTTACGGAGATGTATGGAGGGAAGTGGTCGCGTGCTCAGTTGCATAATGGCCTTACGACCACTTCCGGTCAGGAGGCTGAGGATGAGAATGATGATCAAGAAGGGCCTATAGATATTAAAGTAAATAGGTGAATTTTAATATTTAATATTTTAATATGCAAATTTTATTATTTAATATTGTAATATTTGAAAATAATAGAAAAACAGTTTGTGTTCTGTGTAATTGTTAACACACACAAATAAAAATTAAAATAAAAACAACAGAATTTTATAGATTCTTTCTTATTACCTTGTTCGCTAAGAACGTAGTCGATCTCGGCTCTCTAGAACTTTCTGTCGTTTGCAGCTCTTAATAAATTATTTTTCTTTTATTTCTACTAAACCCTGTTCCGCCATCTATTTACTCAAACTCGCTAGGTAGGTCATGCGCTGTTTTCCTCTGTCCCTCTTGCCTTCAATCTATCCTGTGCGTAACAGACTTTCCAAGCCCTCTTTCCTCATTACGTGCCCAGTAAATTTCAACTGTCTCTTCCTGGTGTTAAGTATAAATGTCCTTTTTGTTTCTATTTTCTCTAAAACTTCGGTATCCTCAGCATCCTTCTGTAGAACAACATTTCTCTTGCTTCTCTTACCTAATTGTATAACTTTGGTAAATTAATATGCACCTATAATTCGGCTTGGCCAACTTGAGTCCATTACATAAAAAAAATAATATAAAAAGATAGACAAGAAATAAAATAAAATGAAAATAAATGAATCTGGAAAAGTAACCTAACGTTTTTCTTCTCCGCCGCCCTCTACGTTTTTCTTTCTTTTCAAAACTCAGCAAATGTCTCTTACGATTAGATCTACGTTGATTGATACAGAATTGCGACCAAAGGTGGCGCCACTGTCATCAGCGCATTGGTAGCTGGGTAGCATTCAAGTGGCGCCATTTTTAGAGTTGCTGGCTTGCAATTAAGCACACAGAGATAACCACGCGATAAATATTTAGAAAAATGCCCACTTGCATACGATATGGAAGAAAAAGGACAAACACGCTGATGAAGAAAGCAAGTAAAATTTAAAATAAAGCGGGAAAAAATCAACGGTCAAATTAGCACCGGGAAATTATAGGAATTCATATTCTATCGTTGCAACATTTGTATACATATACATTTATATATATATATATATATATATATATATATATATATATATATATATATATATATATATATATATATATATATATAGTAGTGCATAAATGTATAGTTGTGTATGGGTATGTAAGTTACGCGAGCAGGTGTGCGCGTGTACATACATAAATGCATATATTTTGTGTGTGTGTGTGTGTGTGCGTGTGCGTATATATATATATATATATATATATATATATATATATATATATATATATATATATACATATATATATATGCCTGTGTGTACCACCATATAGTATATATATATATATATATATATACACACACACACACACACACTGACACACAGACAGCTCAGTGGATAAAGGCTTTGGTTAGATCCAGTGACAGGACCCCAAGAGTGTGAGTTCAATACCCGGTTAAGGCAGTGGAGAACTTTTAGTTTTAGTTCCACGTGCCATTTTTAACTGGAACATTCTACCCTAGTGAGCGAAATAATGGTTTCAATTCAACATTCCAACCAACTGAAGAAGGCCGGAACGTACAACGGGCGAAACGTTGTAATAAATATGGCGTCAAAGATGAGGTCAATAGTTCGAATAATGTAAATAGTGTATATAATACCTCATCTCAGAAATATAGGCCGATATTTTTTACGTTGATGTGACTAAAAATTCGTTGAGAATTTTCACCTATTTCTTTTGTAGTAATTATATGCTTCGTGTATATATTGCAGTCGATTTCATTTAGGTTATTTGTTGGTTGTGTCTATGCTTCCTTGATCCAAATTTTTATTGTGGATGATCTAGCGATGAAACCACTTATCAACCATTTTCATATTTTTTATTTAGTGTACCGCTTTTTTAAAGTTAAATATGTGGTCAGTCTCGGGACTCAGGGTTGTACATTGGGGATCTGGGAATCCATTTAATATGGGGTTTTGTAAAATATCCCTTTTGTGTTCATATAATCCTTTATTTAAACTCCTTAAGGTTTCTCCTATGTATTCCTTGTGGCAATTATTACAGGTAATAGACTGAGTTCCCATTTCAAGTTGTAGCTTATTATTTTGTTTGGATTAATTAAGTCTGAGAAACCCTCCTTTTAACAACGTCAGGACATTCATATGAGCAACAGATGAATTTTATATACGGCCGCGCGAATGGTAATGGACGCGAGGCTGCACGGGTGTATCAAATTTTGTTTCCAAACCGAAGTCAGCCGAGTCACCCAACCTTTGCTCAGATTGTTTTAGACGTAATTGTGACAAATTTTATGTTGAGTTAAGATAAATGCCTTTCAATTGTTTTGATGATAGAGTTGGTGAGTAAAACAATATATTGATGACCAAATTGTTGTCGGGGCTTCCCCACTCCCCGTATTCTTCCGGAGCGATGAGGAGGGTTTTTTCCCCGTCGGAGTAGATACTGCAGATGTAGTATCTGCTTCGTGCCGGACACCTTCTCTCCTCCCCTCCGTCGGCCCACAGTTGCGTGACATCTGTTACATACCGGTGTTATGACCGGCTATGACAAGCTTAGACAAAATTAGACCAGCGGCACGAGTGGAAACACTCGGGTCCGACGTCAAAAACTGACCTTGTGTCAGAACGTTAGTGGGGTTTACGGTAAATCTCGGATAAAACAATATATTTTGACTCGTTGAAGTTGTTAGGAAAGGTGAGTTTTCTATTTTGAAATTTGTGAGCATTTGGTTTCACATTGAATTTAACATAATTTACGGAGAACTGAGACCAATCTGTCTTTAGTTCAAACAAAAACGATTACAGTTTGCCGGCCATTGCCACCGAGCGGACAGGGAAATCGTCTCATTCTTCATCCTAAGGCATCCTTCTGGAAATGTCTTCTCACGAAAACTGACTTTCCCAGACACCATAGCTCAGGACTCAGGGTTGTACATTGGGGACCTGGGAACAGCGATGCAGGACCTAAAGGGATTGTCAATGGAGTTCTTACCAATCGGAAGGTCGAAGGATGAGGATGAAGTGTAGCCCTGTGCCAAACTAAATCAGAGTTAGTAAATCCATATCTAGGCACTATTTTTCTAACGTTCACTCTGTACAAAGCCTAATATATATAAAGCAATAAATGAGAAAGAGAGAAAGTAAGAGATATGAGTTTGCCTACCACTGCCACTAAGTAAACAGGGAAATCGTCTCATTCTTAATCCGATATATATATAACGCCCCCACTCGCGTGGATCGTATGTGGTACAAGGCCGAGGTTATCGTGAGGCCTCTGATCCCGAAGGCTCGGCCAAAAATATTCCCTTCGAGCCCATATAAACGGGTTCAGAGCCTGTCTACCTCCCCGGACGAAACTTTGCCCTTCGGCAAGGCTTCGTCCGGGTTCCTCTCCGCCGAGGCAGAGAGTTTGACAGTAATGAACGGTCCCTCATTCTTAATCCGATAGCATCCTTCAGACAGAAATAGCTCTCTTGTAGCGATCATCATCGCCATCACACACACGTACATACATACATACAGATCATGCGACAAGCATTCATTGGTTAATCTCCTCAAAACTAGCTCGCTGATTGGTCAATTCCAACCAATCAGAACGCCTGCACGCGAGGAATAATCTTTCCCGCGCACAAGGCTGGGAGCCTGTCATGTGAGACACAAACTTATATAAACAAAAGCCTCTCGTTCTATTCGTTCATCTTTTTCCTTGCTGCCAAGATGTAGTCTACAAGGGCTCTCGTCTTAACCGTGTGGTCAGACGTTAAAGAACATTGCCAACAACTCTTACCGACTTTTTCGCAAGTCGTCAGTAGAGTCCAGCAAATTTCGCCTGTCAACACAAACCCATGACTTTACTCACAACATTTCACACGCACACACAGACACAGAACTTTGTAATATATATCTCTGTGACTCAGCCAAATTCAATCCACCAGGACTCTGTTAATTTCTGTAACACAACAGACTTTCTGATCAATTGTATTCTTGTGTTATATATTCTAACAATCAGTTCTTTGTTCTAATATTGATTCCTGAACATTTTTCTCTCTTTCGAACAATCAAATACAAATCAAAATACGGTAAAAGGAAGAAACTTCTTTTCCCTTAATCTATACATTGAATACAGATTATTGTATATTTCGTTCGTGTATGTTATTTCAATATATACTTGTTGATTCACATTTGGAGTATCGTTGTTTTCTTGAATCATTAATAATACAAAATATATATGCGCCAATGAACACACCCCCATAACACTCTCAAAGAGAAGAATAATAAAACAAGGGGAGACCACTCTAGATTATTCATAACACAGTTTTTCTATCTATCTTATCAACTAACAGAAACATTTCAAGATGGTCGCCATCATGTTACTCACGTTTGATTGCATCCCATTCACGTTGGGTATGTTTAATTTGCCTGTCGCGTTGTTTAACAGTACCAACCATTTTTCTCGAGACAAGTGACAAAGAATAGTATTTTTAATATATTTCTAATACTTGTACGCAATTTTGAAACATAACTTAAAGATGGACATACAGTCGAAATTGTTAAACAATGTCTTTTTTTTTTTCTTAAATTGCACTTTTCTTTTAGTGTCTTAATAATAATAATAATAATAATAATAACTAGCTTTAACCAGGGACAATTACACGGTTTTCTTATTGGAAATTTCTGATGAATCTTAGTTCTTCAGATAATGATTGAGTAGACTCATAGGGAGTTCTACGACAATAAAATATCAAAAGAAATTACCCTATCGCCTCGTTTTTTAACAAATTTAACAAAATATTGCAATAACAATCATAAATATGAATGTTGTCTGTTATTTTAAGAAGTAAGGGGATACAAATGAAATTATTTTTTCCATTTCATTGAAACAGACGTTAAACATTTTTATCTTCTCTTCATTCTTCCATTCATTTTCTCACTGAAACCAAGTAGCGTCCTTGATATGATTTTTGTCTTCTCACGCGATTAAAAAGGAATAGCACATGATTTGTGAGGGATTAGCAGCAGGCGTTAAACATTTCTTTCTTTCTGGCTTGCTTAGTTTTTTCACTGAAACCAAGTAGCGTCTCTGATATGTCATTTGTCTTTACACGCAATCAAAGCGGAATATACCATTACATATGAGGTATTGGCAAGGCGTAATTGCTGTGTAAACTAAAGATATAACAAAGGGAGGGCCAGGCACAATTACATAATAATAATAATAATAATAATAATAATGAATATACCCACAGACGTAACAAGGTAGCAGCATATGTTCACTGGAAGATATGCAAGAAGCACAAAAGCGAAACCACTGAGCGGTGGTATGACCACCAACCAGACACAGTTAACCAAAATAACGATGTAACTATCCTCTGGGACATTCCAATTTAAACTGACAGGGAAATAAATGCCAACAGACCAGATATTATAATAAAAGACAAAAAAATCAGAAAGTGTATGTTTATTGACATAGGAGTACCATCTTGAGGAACACCGCCATGAAAATTATCGAGGAATTGTTCAAACACAAGGACCTGAAGATCGAGATTAACAGGATGTGTAGAATGAATACTGAGACTGTACCAATAGTAATCGGAGCTCTGGGCCTCGTGAGAAAAGGAATGGTCAATTTTACTAACAGTGTCCCAGATAACTTCAACATACAAGTTGCCCAGAAGATCGCCCTACTAGGAATACTCCATATACTAAGAAAAGTGCTTTTTTTAAGATTTTCACCCCAAGCAAGGTGGGAGTGCCAATAGTACGCAAGGGGTTACAAGAGTAAAGAGGTATGAAAGAGAAAAAAATGAAGAGAAGAACGGGGAATTTGATCAAGGCATCTGGAGATGTCGATTGACATTGCATTTGAACAGTTGGAGATTATAGCTATCAAAGAGGCAAGTAAGAAGAAGGGAGTTCCACAGACGGGAAGTGCGAGATGAAGCTATTGGAGTAGAAGAGATGGATATATTTAAGCGTTTTGACACAGAAAGGAATGGACTTAGATTCCGACCTAGTGATACATTTAAATTCATGCAGATTGGGAACTAGCGAAATTAACTCGTCGGAGCAGTTACAGTGAAAGTATTTGTAGAATATATGATAATTCTCCTATAGGGCCTAAAGGCTGTAGTTTGGACCCGGCTCTACAGGACACAAAGCAGGAAACATCACATAGGCAAATAAAATAATAATAATAATAATACCTTGAAATAGAAATCTCGAAAATGTGGCATATGGGAACATCAACAATCCCTGTTGTAGTTGGAGCCCTAGGACTGGTTGGAAAAGATTGCAGTAGACTAATTGAAGGGATTCCTGAAAGTCCATGCCTAAAGGAAATACAAAAAATTGTTCTGAAAAGTACAGCTCACACTTTACGAAGGGCTTTATCTATGTAATTTTTTTTTTTTTTTTTTTGTAGTGGAAAGTGTCGTGACGCCATTTTTAACCTTAGGTCCCTGGGTGGGACCCGGAAAGAAATGTTTAAACTCCAGAAATCAAAGAAAATAATAATAATAATAATAATAATAATAATAATAATAATAATAATAATAATGAAGTTCAGGTTGATATACAATTAAAAGGTTGCAATTCTGATTTCGGACACTCCCTATTCCAAAAAATCTCAGAGACAATATTCTTTCTAAGTTAATTCCATCACTGTTTTTGTGATTTCTTAAGGTAAGTTAAAGTCTATTAATCAATGCGTATAGTTAATATCTATAAATCTGTCTGAATAGTCACGTTCGCATGGTTAATTGATACTTTGAAATGGTACTTTGTTTGCTAAATGCGTCTCTGTGAGCGCGTTTCATCAAGAATATATTGGGTTTAGGGGAGCCGTTTTGAAGGAACGCGGAGGCGGGGGCTGAAATTAATGGAAGCAGATTTCGAAGATAGTGTAAGAAGCGTCACATTTCTTTCTGATATTATGATTTGCAAATCACACCAGAAAAATGAATCATTTATTTGGTCTCGCTATCATTTCAATTGGCTCAGCAATTACTTCAGCAATCAACGCGGCTAAAACAAAACAAAACAAACTGTAATAAACACAGATAGGAACACTTCTAAAAGCAAATGAATAAATAAATTGAGGAACGAGGAAAACGGTCGGTGTTCGAGCCCAGGTTAATATGATAGATTTTAAAATATCTTTTTATGTATGCAAGCTACTCCAACACGGAAAAATTTGTAAAAGAACTGAGAAACAAGACAAAAGGTTGGTGTTCGAACCCAGGTTAAAATGAAAAACTTTAAAATATCTTTTTATGTAAGCCAGGTACTCCGACGTGGAAAAATCTGTAAATAAAAAAAGAAATTGAGAAACAAGGAAAAATGTCGTTGTTCGAGACCAGCTTAAAATAAAAACTTTAAAATATCTTTTTATGTAAGCCAGGTACTCCAACGTGGAAAAATTTGTAAACGAATAAAGAAATTGAGAAACGAGGAAAAAGGTCGGTTTTCGAGCCCAAGTCAAAATAAAAAATTTGAAATATGTAAACAAGTTACTCTGACTTGGAAAAATATATAAAGTGAGAAAGGTGGTCAAAGGTCGGCGTTCGAGCCCAGGTTAAGATCGATATTTTAAAAAATATCTTTTGACACAAACAAGTCATTCTAACGTGAAAATGTAAAAACGAGAAATAAAGCAAAATATCGCCGTTCGAGTCCATGTCAGAACGAAAAATTTAAAAATATCCTTTTAGGCAAACAATCTCTTTCCAAATTGAAATTGTTCAAAAGAAATGAGAAACGAAGGAAAAGGTTGGGGTTCAGGTCCCGTTAGAACAAACAATTTGAAATCTTTTTTTTTTTCATAAAGTAGCTATTTTCACATGGGAAAAGTTTAAACAAGTTAAGGAAACGAAAAACGATGAAAAAGGTCGGTGTTCGATCCAGGGTTAAAATGAAAAATTTTAAAATATCTTTTTTTTTTTATGAGTAAGCTGCTTCCACATGGAAAACTGTTAAACGAATGAAAAAAGTGAGAAACGATGAAAAAGGTCGGTGTTCGAACCCATGTGAGAACGATAAATGTTTAAATGTCTTTTTACGCAAACAAATCCTTCTCTTCACAGAAAAAACGAATACTGAAAACGAGAAACGTGGAAAAATGTGTTGGAATCCAAGTTAGAAAGAAAAATTACAAAAAACATCTTTTTAGGCAGACAAGATCTTCTCTTCACAGAAAATGAGTAAAGAAATGAAGAAAATAAACTGAGAAACAAGGTCAGTATTCGAGCCCAGGTTAAAACAATTTTCTTAAATATCTTTTTACGCAGGCAAGCAAACTCGTTTCACATTGAAAATGGGTAAGCAAATAAATAAAACAACAAAATGAGCACCAGCGGGGGGGGTGCAGGCAAGCTCTTTATTCGTGGAATATTAGCCCACCCCAATCTTCGCTCTCTCTGATTCTTCTGTTCTTCTGTCGCTTCATTGGTTCTTCATTCTTCAAAACAAATATCATTTCTTAACTGTTTCCCATGCATTTCACTCGGTCTTCCTCGTTACGTTTCCCGTGTTTAGGCTCCCACAGGAGTACTTTAATTAACAGCTCTTCATTCCTTAATTGATATATGAATTAGTTTCTTTCATTTCTCTCACTCACCCACCCATGAATTTCATTAGTTCTTCAATAGTTCATCTTGTGGGGTGGGGAGGGGAATTATTTTTCCTCCTGCAATCCCTTTCCTCCAGACGAAACGTCACGACCGCCCCCATCCCACTGCACTATTTCTATTTCAATATAATTTTAGAGTAAAACTATTTTTATAGTAAAAATGTATTTTTATGGTAAAATATAGTTTTGCTGCAAAATATTTTTATAGAAAACATATTTTATGGAAAAACATATTTTTATAATAAAAATATAATTTTATAGAAAAATCTTTTATTATAAAATACATTTTTATTATAAAAATATATTTTTATAGTAAAAAAGTATTTTTATAGTAAAATATATATTTAATAGTGAAAATATATTTTATAGAAATATTTTTTATAGAAAATATACTTTTATAGTAACAATATATAATATTTTTACTATGAAATACATTTTATTATAAAAAATATTTTATAGTAAAATATATTTTGTAGAAAATATGTTTTTATACTAACAATATATTATTTATACTAAAATGTATTTTTTTATAGTAAAATATATTTTTATAGTAAAATATATTTTTATCGTAAAATGTATTTGATATTAAAAAAATATTTCTATAGTAAAAATGTATTTGATAGTAAAATATATTTTATAGTAAAATATATTTGTAATAAAATATATAGAATGTATATGTATAGAAAATATATATTTCTATAAACAATATAGTTTCAGAGTAAAATGTATTTTTTATAGTAAAATATATTTTACAGTAAAAATATATTTTCAGAGTAAAATATATATTTTATAGAAAATATATTTTATAGTAAAAATGTATTTTATAGTAAAATGTATTTTATAGTAAAAATTTATTTTATAGTAAAAATTTATTTTATAGTAAAAATGTATTTTTTTTATACGAAAATATATTTTTATAGTAAAATATATTTTTATAGTAAAAAATATATTTTATATTAAAATATATATTTATAGAAAATATAATTTTACTATAAAATATATTTTATAGTAAAATATATTTTATAGTAAAATATATTTTATAGTAAAAATGTATTTTATAGTAAAAATGTATTTTATAGTAAAAATATATTTTGTAGTAAAAATATATTTTATACGAAAATATATTTTATAGTAAAATGTATTTTTATAGTAAAATATATTTTATAGTAAAATGTATTTTTTATAGTAAAAATGTATTTTTTTTATAATAAAAATACCAACCACAATTTTATTTAAAATTGTACTAACAATAGATATTTATTTTAAAATTACCAACAACAAACAAAAATGACTAGTAATATATTCTTTAGTATTACCAAATATTGATTTTATATCAAAATGAAAAACTGTACATTTTAATCTGTAGTTGTAGGCATAGCATTGCGTTTAGAATATATTTAGTTAAAGCCATAAAATTTTGTTCTAAATATTTAGATTTCGGTATTAAATAACCCATAGAGGTGTTGATATGCCGCTAAACCAAATCTACCAACCAAGTATTATACTACCAATACTAAGATTGTAACATGTGACGATGAAGTCAATTGACTGGCAATGGGAGACGTTTAGACTTTTATCCTGGGTGGATCGAAACTCTTTTGTGGTGACTGGTTTCATCACCTGAACCAATTTTCAACAAACACATGCATCTATGAATACGCTCAATTCCTCTGTTACATGCTAAGGAGTGGTGTTCACGTGCATCAGAGAAGGCAACCGCAGCGTTTCGTCATCACACGCGCCTGCACACTTCTCTTTGTGTTGAATTAGCTTAGCGCATGTTCATTTGGCTGCCAATAACGGAAATGGCAAGCGAACGAGACAACGCATGCGCTTTTATATTTCTTGGTTAGAAGAGAAGAAGGAACTACTTAAAGGTCCAAAGATCAGTTTTCACAAGTTGGGAAAATAAAAACATTTCTCATGTGCACGTCACAGGGTCTAGTTTTAAAATCGTCCATCCGTTTTTTTTCACCTTCTTTCATTCGTAACTTCCCGCGTTTTCTGCACTTGATTCACCGTCAAGTTATTATTTTCTTCTCTCTATCGATCATATAAGAAACTCCTTTCTACCTTCCATCAGTATGGCTGATGCTAACCTCCAACAAAATAACACGTTGCGCCTCCTCGGGCTAAAATTCTCGGCCGACATGAAGTGGAAGGACAGTATTGAATCCATTGCTAGGACAACTGCTAAGAAATTTTCTCCCCATAATCTATCTTACACATATATAAGTCATTCATGCTTAGAATATTGCTACCTCATATGGTCCGGTATTCTTGCTATATATCTAGAGATCCTTGATAAAATCCAAAAAAGAATCAGCAATATTAATGGTCCTGACCTGGCGTATCGGCTTCAGTTACTTACCCAACTCCGAAAAATTTTCTCCTTTTGCCTTTTCTATAAACACTTTCATGGTTATTGTTCGGATGAATTTAAGCGCAGTGCTAGATTGGCGGCAAGGTCTTATCATTTTACAGTTAAATTGACTAAATGTAATCGTAAGTTCTATGCTAACAGTTGTTGTTCATGATGACGGTCGTCTTCGAGTATAGAATCCAGACGTTACCAGTGAATATTTCGAAGACAGTAGGAAAGCGTAGTTCAGGTTAGCAGTGGACATCCCGGTAAAGTAGCAGAGCGTAGTTCAGAAGTTCTTCCTTCTGTTCTTTCGCCTGACAAGTTGGCACTGGACATTCGGAGAGAGTAAACAAAATGGCCGCCTTTATACACGACGGATTGAATATTTTACGTCTTCTGATTGGTTAACCTTCTATTGGTGGACTATAAAGTGAGTCAAGTCATTTGGGCTAGCTCACTAGAACATATATATATATATACCCAAAAAACTACAGCAACAGTTTCTTTTCTTTTACTTACTGACTTTCTTCCAGTTGTATGCTTTCCAGTCAACTTTGATCTTCATAAATTTAAATGCCATGTCAGTCGCTATCCACTATTATTATGATTGCTCTTCTCTCATTCTCGTTCCATAAAAATGTTTTTTCTGTTTTCTAATTTTTCCACATCCAGTAAACCCTTGTGGCTTAGTGGCTTTACTGACTTGATTAGGGTGATTTCGGTCAATTAGTTCTTAATATTTTTGTCTTCTTGTTATTTCACCTAAACCCTGTTCCACCGTGCACTTACTCTCAGTATGACGTGTGTTGTGTTTCTTTGTATCTCTTGACTTCAATCTGCCCTGTGTGTACCAGATTTTCCAAGCACTCCCTCCTCGTTATATGCTCTAGAAATCTCAACTGTCTCTTCCTGATGTTAAGTATAAGTCTCCTTTTGGTTTCCATTTTTTCTAAAACTTCGTCGTTGCTCACATGTTCCGTTCACGGTATCCCCAGCATCCTTCTGTAGAGCTACATTTCTTTTGCTTCAAGTCTTTTCTTTAGCTTTCCAGAACTCATTGCCATACAGGAGGATATTTCTAATTCTTCCGTACCATTAGTGTCTCAGTGGTTTTACTGCTTTGTTCGGTGTGAACTCGATTAAAAAAAAAAACGAACCCACCTCCGAAAAATAAAAGAACAAAGAAAAATAGGAAGAAAACTGTATTTTTTTTTTGTTTTTGTTAACACGTGCGTTTACCGAAGCACGCGTGTCTACACGTGTTGGAACGCATCATGTCCCGGAACAATACAGGAAAATGCTTACCGTACCGCCCATGTCACACGCAAAGCTTCGTCTCAGAAATTCATCCTACCGACTCGTGAATGAACATTTGCAAATACAATCAGCTATTTTCACACAGCCATTTCCCTCAGCCCAAGCAACGATTGCTATATATTCATGGGAGGCTAGCATAAAGTGACAGGTAGCAATTTTGTTTAGCTGACTATGAGGATAACGAGATCTTTTTCACGGATGTCTCATTATGATAGATACGATCACCTTAGGATTTTCGGAGCCGAACTGGAAACAGAGGCTTGGAAAAGTAAAACCCTAGCAAGGCATATTGAATGAAAACTCTTTGATAGCGGAAGGCAGCCATCTACATACCTAGCAAGATTTTGCGAATGGATATCGGGGAACGGATGCATTAGGAAATGAAGAAAGGCGGAAGTTGTGGAGAGCCATGATCGCCCATGTTCTGAAGAGATGTGGTACATAGAAAAGAAACTCGAAACATTTTCGCAGGGTTTTCAGATTTCACATATTTGAATCTCTCTCTCTCTTTTCTATCACTCTCTCTCTTTGTCTCACACACACACACACACACACACACACACACACACACATATATATATATATATATATATATATATTCCTCGTAATAAGACAGTGTGTATGTATGGAGAGGGAATATATATATATATATATATATATATATATATATATATATATATATATATATACGCGCATGCTAATAAAATAATTTATATATAACACGTTATATATATATATATATATATATATATATATATATATATACTGTGTAACAGCAAAATTGTCCATTTGTTAGATTAAGTTTTGAACCGTTGTATCTTAGAAATGATTAAAGATATCTCATCTGCGAAAATGTTTCCTGTTTCTTTTCTATGTACCACGTCCCTTCAGAACATGGGCGATCATGGCTTTCCACAACTTCCGCTTTTCTTCCTTCTCCGAAGTTTTTATAACACTCTATTTTGAACCACAAGAATTTAGAATTACTCCCCAAGTTTAACAGAAGAACCGTGATGGAATCGATCATAGACGAAAACGAAAATGATGTGTTCATCATTAATTAATCATTGCTATGCATCGAAAGCTCATGAGGGATGAAAATAAAGTTCACACACACACACACACACACACACACACACACACACACACACACATATATATATATATATATATATATATATATATATATATTATTCCAGGATCATTTTTCAACTTATTCAAGATGATCTTCGCCCTCTCTAACCTTCTAATTTTCAAGTCTTTTCTCACTGCTCTTTGTACTGTCATGTGTTAGGGTTAGCTGAAACTCCTCTCTCACGTCTTATGGATTGGGTTGGATTTTTTCTAATTGACGTCTTTAGTTGAAATGATGATCCCTCTTCCTGTTGTGAATTCCTGATCCATTTTTCTTCTCTAGTGTTGCCTCATTTTTAAAACTTATTCACCGTTCTCTTGATGGTTCTTGAATTAACTGTGAAGATGGAAGCCACAGTATGAATGTTGGTACCATTACTGAAGGCCTGAACGATCTTTTTCCTCTCATCATTGAACCATTGTATCTTAGAAATGATTAAAGATATATTACTGGAAGTTGTTTCATAACAATATTAGACTCTAATTTGAGCAATAAGAATGTATAATTACGCTCTAAGTTTAACAGAAGTATCGTGATGGAATCGATCATAAAAAAAAATGACGTGTTCATCATTAATTAATCATAGCTAAGGATCGGAAGTTCATGAAGGATTGAAATAAAGGTCAAATATATATATATATATTATCCCAGGGACCTTTTCCAACTTATTCAACATGATCTTCATCCTTTCTAATCTTCTAACTTTTGTCCTGGGGTAACAAATTGCCTCACAGTTTTCACGTATGATTTTATTTCAAGTCTTTTTTCACTGTCCATGTCATAGATGAAACTCCTCTCTCACATGGCAAACGTCTTATGGATTGAGTTGAATCTTTTCTAATTGACCTTGGTAGCTTTTTTAAAACTTATTCATGGTTCTCTTGATGGTTCTTGAATGAACTTTGAAGAAGGCCTGTATGATCTTTTTCCTCTCACCATTGCTCAGTTGCGAAGACAGTGAGGCTGACACAAAACGATTTTAACCTGTTGTCCTTTCAGTGGAATAACTCAAAGGCTTTTTTCAGTGATTCTTACGACAAATGGTGTCAAAATGGCGAAACATCTTGCCTAAAAAACTGGGGAAAATGAAACTCAATTAGTTTCGTGGATTTTTTAGATACCAAACATTTTTATGGGATGGACAATTATGTCGTTTCAGGGTTTAGACAATTATGTAAACACACCGTAAGGAAACTGACCACAATTTTGACATAAAAAAATTCTACTCTAATTAAAAGAGAAAACAATTTACGAAGACGAAAATGTCTCAAAATTGCTTTAATCGCAAGTTCATGAACACAATAAATTTTGCGTCGGGGTTCTTACAACGTCTCCGCCATTATTGGTAGGTTTTCTGTTATCACAATGCGGAGTATTTAAAAAACAAAGATGATAGAAAGAAAAAAAAAAGAATTTAAATAAATTTGGCTAGATTACAAAAGAAAAAACATGTTTCTAAATTTTGAATCTGCAAGCGTCTCTCGTTCGTGCGCATGTGTGTTCAACGTAAACAATCCCAGTCCAATGAAGTCCTAACAAATGAAACATATCACAAAAAATTTTCAACTTTGTCATATATCTTTTCTTTCATAATTGTTCTTGATATATAAAAAATAAAAAATTATATAAAAATCATATATATATATATATATATATATATATATATATATATATTCCAGTCGAATCCATTACATTCACTTACGTGCTAATACCCTTGGGAAAGGTATGGATCCTCTTCCTCTCCCTCCAGCTATGGGTAAAATAGCAGTACAGACTGGGTTCTATAGCCTTAGATGGCAATTGGTCTAGGAGAAGGACAACTCTGAATTCAAAACCTGCGGAGGGTCGTTTGGGGACCTTGTGGCATTCGGTGCACCAGGTCTCTGTATTCGTCCCTTCAAAAAGTGTGGCTGGTCCTGCACGAAACCTTCACCACTATAATCAAATCTCATGTGCCGATGTTGGGCTGTCGGTTTCCTGGAAACTGATCTGCTTGACCCTCATACGTTGAATCTCGACGGGAGAGTCGACTATATATATATATATATATATATATATATGTATATATATATATATATATATATATATATATATATATATATATATATATATATATATATGCATGTTCCATTAAAACGACAGACAAGACACTACGGTTAAGCTTTTTATTTAATTTTCCTTCTGTTCGAACAAGAGCTTTCTTTTCTGGACAATATAAACTGCCCAAATGTTTTATATTTCCGAGCGCTTTCAACTCTACCTTTAGCCATTATCAAGGATGATTTGATTTTTCAGCTTAATTGAGTGTGTGCATTATGTGTATGTTTTAATTTCCGAATACGGTTAGGGCATTGTGGCCTTGTTCGTAGTTTATATTGTTAAGAGTTGGCTTTTTCTTTTTTATTATTAAAGCTTCCATTATTTTTAATCTTTTTTTTTTTGCAGGTGGATGCAGTTAATATATTTGTGTTTTCTACTAGTATGTTCCTAATGGAATCGGGTAAATCTGTGTGTGTGTTTAAATGGGTTCTAATGGAGCTGTGATCAGATAGGTGTAACTTAAGACGTCTGGATAAGCATGTAGTTGTGTAACCGATGTAATTATTTATGAGTCCGGTTTGATCAGGAACACAGTTCCTTAAGGGGCATTTGAACTCATGGATAATGTTCGTTCTTTGTAATTTTGACTTAGCTGGTGTGTTGTTATTTTTTTTTAGGATAAGGTTAGCTGTCTTAAATTTTTTATAATAGATAATTAATTTGATTTTTTTATACACGTTTCTTCTGTTAAACTTGGGGATTAATTCCATTCTTGTGGTTCAAAATAGAGTCCAATAGTGTTATAAAACCTTGGAGGATTCTAGTAAGATATCTTTAATCATTTCTAAGATACAACGGTTCAAAGCTTAATGTAACAAAAGGAAATTTTTATGTTATACCGTATATATATATATATATATATATATATATATATATATATATATATATATATATATATATATATATATATATATATATATATATATATATATATATATATATATATTAAGCTTTTTATTTAATTTTTCTTGTGTCCGAACAAGAGCTTTCTTAATCGTAGTACCTTGTCTGTCGTTTTAATGAAACATGCCTAAACAGAGGATTGCTTCCTAAATATACAACTATATATATATCTCTTTATGTATTGACTGCTTAAAATGTATTTTTGTGTGGTTTTGAATACTAGTTGGAACGTTTATTTCGAGCTTTCGCGTGTTGGGCAAGGCTAGAAGTCGAGTGGTCATCTATTTTTTTTAAAAATCTTTCAGATATGAATATCCGCTCGGATTTAGAAACCAGAAAGCGTGTTCGAATTCCAATCGAGTTTGTTACATTCACATACGCGTATATACTCTTGGGAAAGGTACGAATCCATCTCTTTTCCCCCATCTTTGGTTTGAATAGCAGAGTAGTCTAGGTCCTATACCCATGCTTGGCAACCAGTTTACTGCAGAAAGAAACGGCAACCTACTGCGGGAAAAATCTTCTACTTAGTCATTTATGAATCGAATGATACATGATCGCCCAAGCGCGTATCACGTATGGCATTTAACTGACTAATTGAGGATATAAGGTTTAGAGAATTCGACACTTAAAGGGCGTATTGAAAGGAACAGAATCTAGTAACCTACATGAGTTTGAGTTAATGAATGGCTGAAGAACGTCTAGAAAGTGGGACAGAAAGAAGAGAAAAGTTAATCCAAGAATGGAAAGACAGGAAGTTGTAGAGGACCATGCTCTCCCACTTCATAAAATAGCATGACATATGAAAAAAGAAGAAATGGGAATACTACAATATTCTCCAAGTATTGCTTTTAAGAAACGTCTGTTCTTGTTTTTGTATTTAATGTCACAGCTGCTTGTATACACAGTTCATGATTCATGGTTTCTTACTCAACCATTATAAGGCATTAAAAGTATTTGCAATTTTTAGAAAATATAAAAAAAAACATTAAATATAAATATTTATTTGAAATATTTTACATACAGGCACTTCAAACTTTGTACTTTGAGTTAACATTAATAGGAACGGAAAAACATATTATTTAGGTAAGAAAATCAGGTACTGAAAATTGTAATTAAAAATAGGAAAATTTGCGCTGGGTACTATATACCCATAGTTAGTATTCTAGGGTATGATGGTATATTTTTTTTAGTTCTTACTATTATGTGGATTTCACATGTGAGTTTTTAAATATATAAATATACTAGCTTATGCCGTCTAAAAGAATTGCATATTTTGTTAAGTCCTTACTATTATTAGAAGGTTTTCCCATGTGAATCTTTAAATATATAAATATACTAGTTTACCCAGGCCGTCCAAAATGATGGCATATTTTGTTAAGTCTTTACTATTATTAGAAGGTTTTCACATTTGAGTCTTTAAATATATAAATATACTAGTTTACCCAGGCCGTCCAAAATGATGGCATATTTTGTTAAGTCCTTACTATTATTAGAAGGTTTTCCCATGTGAGTCTTTAAATATATAAATATACTAGTTTACCCAGGCCGTCCAAAATGATGGCATATTTTGTCAAGTCCTTACTATTATTAGAAGGTTTTCATATGTGAGTCTTTAAATATATAAATATACTAGTTTACCCAGGCCGTCCAAAATGATGGCATATTTTCTTCAGTCCTTACTATTATTAGAAGGTTTTCACATGTGAGTCTTTAAATATATAAATATACTAGTTTATCCAGGCCGTCCAAAATGATGGCATATTTTGTTAAGTCCTTACTATTATTAGAAGGTTTTCATATGTGAGTCTTTAATCAGAAAAAATAATAAAAGACATACTAAGCAATTCACAGGATAGGAGGATGTGGAGAGCTATGATGAAGCACATCTTGAAGAGACATGGCACTTAGAAAAAAAATGAGTGCATCGAACACCAACCCATGGGGTCGTTGTCTTGCTTAAAGAAGCGAATCTCGGAGGTTGGACCCTATCAGTATATAGAAAGTGCTAACATAGCGCACCTTTGTATGCAGTCGGAAATTTCAAGTAAACAAGAAAAAGAAGAGAACTGTTTGTTTGTTTTTTTTAAGAAAAAGTGGTTTAAAATAAATACGTGCCTCCTTAAGAAAAGAAAGGTATATTAGCAACAATAGAGACGGTAAGAGAAAGAAACTTTCTAGTGACCCGCCTTCACCAGCTAGCGTGCTGTGAAAAGTAAGAGTCAGCCGGTGGGCCGGTAAAGACCGGTAACATGATTTTTTTTTCTTCTTTTTCTTTCCTAAATTAAGCGATCACGTCACAAGAATACGGTGAATGACGATGTTTAGGCAGGGTTGTAATTAAGGGTCGCACCTTGACTCCACCCCACCGATTAAGGCAGCGTCGGCAGAAGAAGGTCGGTCAGCCTCACCTTTCCTTGTCACATGAGACTATTGTTTGAGGCCCGGTTTTTTTTTTTTAAAGAATAGCAGCAGTGTCAGTGACACCAGCCCCCGTTGATCACTCGTCTTTCCGAACTCAGCAGGAGGGACATTTTTACCCGCCGTTTTGGCTTCAGACTTTCTCTTGTACGGTAATTCTGTATCGCTGTGTAAGTGTATCTGTTGCGTGAGGGTCAGAAGAATAGCGAGCGTAAATGGGGGAGAAAGTAAGACAGACTACGAGAAAAAGGACATAATATGAACAGATAATATATATATATATATATATATATATATGTCTGTGTGTCTGCGCGCGTAGATAAATAGGAACTGACTTACCAAGGTAAGTAGAGACAGATATAAAAAGACGCAGATAGATCATGAACAGAATGAGATAGATAGATAGATAGATAGATAGATAGATAGATAGATAGATAATAGATAGGAACAGGCTGAGATAGATAGATAGATAGATAGATAGATAGATAGATAGATAGATAGATAATGAACAGACTGAGACAGATAGATAGATAGATAATGAATAGATAGATAGATAGATAGATAATGAATATAGACATAGATAGATAGATAGATAGATAGATAGATAGATAGATAGATAGATAGATAGATAGATTATGACGTTTGGAAAGGCTCATGATAAAACATAATAGACATTCTTTGTTATATTTAACAATATATGATTGAATAATCTTCTGCTGCACGTATACACTAAATTCAAGTATATATATATATATATATATATATATATATATATATATATATATATATATATATATATATATATGTTCTTATCTCTCAGTACATTTTTTCTTGTACACCTCTCTGTGGTAGAGACAGATATGAAGACACAGGCAGAGAATGCACAGAATGAGATAGATAGATAGATAGATAGATAGATAGATAGATAGATAGATAGATAGATATCAGTATGTTTGCACAGGTAGGTAGAGACGTATGAAAAGACGCAGACACAGAAACACACAGACAAACACACACACACACACACACACACACACACACACACACACACACATATATATATATATATATATATAATATTATATATATATATATAATGAACAGAATGGGATAGATAGATATATAGACAAATAGATAGATAATTAACAGAATAAGATAGATAGATAGATAGATAGATAGATAGATAGATAGATAGATAGATAGATAGATAGATAGATAGATAGAAAATACATACACACACTAACATAAAGAGTAAAACATAGATGGGTGGACAAGAAAATGTATTAAAAGATAACAAATATATATATATATATATATATATATATATATATATATATATATATGTGTGTGTGTGTGTGTGTGTGTGTCTGTATATATATATATATATTATTTGAATTTAATGTATGCGGGCAGCAGATCATTTTTGAAACCTATATAGTTAAATATAACAACAGTGAATATCTATTACGTTTGATCATGAGCCTTTCCAATCGTCGTATAATGGTTTTAGTTTTAAGAGAAAATAAAGACATAAACTGTTCAACATTTGAATATTTATTATATTGACTGTCGATCTAAGCTTTCGACTCTCATGAGCCATCATCAGGTTGGTTATATGAACATTACAACAGAGATTTACGAATTTACGACCTGTGTATGCTATTATGCGAACGTTATCATCACATAGCAAACTCCTATGTAAATAAAACAGGATGCCATCTTTGAACATCTCTGTTGTTAAGTTCATATAACCCAATCAATAGAAATTGTCGACTGTGTTTCGAAAAAAAATTATCAATATTAACTTTTAATTATCAAATTAAATGATTAAATTAGAAGAATGAGATAATAGGTAGTTGCTGACATATTAACAAATATTTACTTTGTTATTTTAATAATAATAAGTCAACTAAAATATTATAATTTAATTAATAATACAAATTAAAAATATTAGTTTAATGAATAATATGACATAAAATAATAACTTCAAATTAAACAAAAAACAATTAATAATTTGGAAGAAAAATTTAATTTCGAAGAATTTACAACTGGAAAAAAAATCCAGACGCCTTACGCTACAGTTCCATTAGAACCTATAGACATAAACTTACCAGACTCCATCCGAAACATACTAGTACAAAATACAAGCATAATAACAGTATTCTCATATAAAAAAGATTAAAAATAATGGAACCTTAATAATAAAAAAAGAAAAAGCCAACACTTAATAATATTAACTACGAAGACGGCCATAATGTGTTAACTGTGTTCGGAAATTAAAACATCCCTACAACTCTAAATGCATAAACACAACACATACACCCAATTAAAATGCAAAAATAAAATCATCCTTGATAATGGCTAAATGTATAGCCGAATGCGCTCGGAATTAAAGAACATTTGGACAGTTTCTACACATTCTGTGTTCAGGAAAGAAAACAATTGTATGAACACAAGAAAAATTAGATAACAAGCTTAATCGCGGTACCTTGTCTGTCGTCTTTAATGAAAAAGACACACACATATATAGATATATATAATGGAATAAATTATGACCATGGGATATTAGTGTTTAAGCCTTTTTATATATATATATATATATATATATATATATATATATTATAAAAGTCACGAACACTTTCATGAGGTTATATTATTTCGTTAAGCTCTTAAAAAAAGGACCCAAATCATCAGACCTTCACATCCAGAAGGAATCAGAAAATATTTCTCCAGGTTTAAAAAATTATGTAAAAGTGTATACGTGGAAGTGGGGAAAAAAAGGTGGAAAGAAAGACGCGTATGTAAGATTGATAGAGAGAGAGAGAGAGAGAGAAAGAAAGATAGGAAAAAAGCGTGTGTAAGATTGAGAGAGAGAGAGAGAGAGAGAGAGAGAGGTGGAAAGAAAGATAGGAAAAAAGCGTATGTAAGATTGAGAGAGAGAGAGAGGTGGAAAGAAAGATAGGAAAAAAGCGTATGTAAGATTGAGAGAGAGAGAGGTGGAAAGAAAGATAGGAAAAAAGCGTATGTGAGATTGAGGGAGAGAAGCGGAAAGGTTGTGGAACGAAATGATGAAATAGAAGGCAATAGAGAAAATGTCTAAAAATTGAGAAGAATAGACTCTCTCTCTCTCTCTATCTATATATATATATATATATATATATATATATATATATATATATATACGTCTCTCTGTCTATCTATCTATTTAACGATCTCTATATATATAAGCATTTAAAATTTGTATGAGGAGGCACGATGGAGTAATGGATAGCGGCTCGGATCGAGCTATCGAACACAAGAAAAATTAGATAAAAAGCTTTAACTCCAGTTAAATCCTTCATTTACGTGTTATTACCCTTCTATGGGTAATAGTAAGACAGACCTTGTTCTATTAGCCTTGCATGGCAACTGGTCTACCGCAAAAAAAGGAATTGCAACCTACTCCGTGGAAAAAAAATCTGCCTCGTCAGTCATGTATCTTTCGATACATGGTCTCCTAAAAGTGTATCACGCACAGCACATAACTGACTGACAAAATTTTAAATGGCTGTATATATATATATATATATATATATATATATATATATAAAAGGAAGGAAGAGCTTATAGTAGTTCCAACGAGAGAAAAGTGTGTTTATAAAAAAGAAGAGAGAAACCGCAAACGTTTTTGTTTCTAATGGGGAGTTCGTTTTTTTTTTAAATATTATGTTTTATTTTCCATACTTTTGCTACACGGGTTTCTGGTCTCGCGACCGTCATCAGGCAAAGGGTGGAGATTTCCATGTATAATTACAAATAATTAATTTTTTTCCTTTATGTTTTTCGATGTTAAATATTCTCGATATGAGACATTCTCTTTTTTCTGTGTTAGTGACCCAAATGTCTTTTTTGAACTGGCAGTGAAGAGTTCTGCGTGAAGGGTTATAAAACAATTAAGATTGGTCCGAGAAATGTTGAAGGAATTATCGGCATTCTTATCTTTTAATGACCCCCGTGTGTTCTTAGATCTATTTCCAGTTTCGTGTGTTTTTGTCAGCATGCGTGTATATATGTGTATATCCCCTCTCCATACATACACACTGTCTCACTACGAGGAATCAGCGAATCCATCTTTACACACACACACACACACACACACACACACACACACACACACACACACACATATATACACACACACACACATAGCGTCCCATTACGAGGAATCAGTACATACACTCACACATATACACACATACGTACATACACATACTTACCAAGTTACATGGAATCAGTATATAAACAGATACACATACATACGTACACACATACACACATACTTTCTAAGTTGTGTGGGTTTTGTGTGTATGCCTGTGAGTAGTTCTGCTTTTGTCAATATGTGTGTATATATATATTCGTGCCCCACAGACACCCGCATGTGAGCGTCCGTACATGTATGTGAGTGGGTTGATCACTGTATTTGGCCATTACGTGTGCACGTTGTGTTTTTGTGTGTGGGGTTATGATCTATTTAGTTTTGGTTTAAATTTGTTTATAAAGTTTTTTCTTGTATTTGTAGGTAAGCCTAATTGTCTGTTTGATATATTGGCATAATTTAACATTTTTCCTGGTTACATTTGAAGATGTGTTGTGAGACAAAAAGTTTTCTGTTGTCTGGTAATTTTATGTTGCTTTTGTGTAGGGAGATCCTGTTGTTCAGTTGTTAACTGATACCTAAATATGACTTCTTGCATTTTGTGCGTTTGAGTGCATAAATCACATTTTTGGAGTTGCGGTTTAAATTTTTATTTATTATGAATGTCGTTTTGTGGGTTTTCATAAGTGTAGGAGTTTCCTTCTATAATGATGTCACAAACCCCACATCTTTTTTGTTGCATTTTGTGACTCCTTGTATTGTGTGTTGGTTAAATTTCGATGAGGTTAATATGTGTTTTAGGTTTTTAGATTGCCATTTGCTTTTAATTATTTTGGTTGTTTTTAGTTTATTTTTCAGTTTATTATTCTTGCTAAGTAGGTCTAGATTTTCTGTAATTTCTGTGAATAATTCTGGATTGTTTTTGTTGTATGTTGAGACATATGCTAGAGCTTGTTTGACGTTACGTTTCCTTTTATTTCTAAGTTGGTCTAGAAGAATTCTTTTTGTGAGTTCAAAACCTTTGTTTATTAGGGTTGTGGGGTAGCCTCGTATTTTTAGAGTTTTATGTAGTTCTTCTAGGTGGGTTTTTCGGAGGTGTTTATCAGTCACTATAGTACGAACCCTACGTGCTAGAGAATAGGGGATGGATTTTAGGCAGCTTTTTGGTTGATGGTTCTTGAAATGAAGATATTGTTGGGTTTCTGTTGGTTTGTGGCAGATATCTGTGATTATGTGGTTGTTTTTATTTCTAATGAGTATATCTAAAAATGGTAATTCTTTAAAATTATATTCTGGCGTGAATTTTATTTTTGGGTGTAAGTTTTGAAGTAGAGTGTGGAATTGGTTAATATCACCACATGAGGATTTCCATAAAATGAAGCAATCATCTAAGTATCTTTTCCAAGATTTAGTGAATTGGGTTTTTATATTTTCACCATATATTTGTTCTATCCTTTCATAGAGGTTTTCTTCTAGGTAAGCTAATGTTAGGGTGGCATATGTTGGCGCCATTTTTATTCCCATTGCAGTACCTAAGGTTTGGATACAGTTTTTGTTGTCAAATTCAAGGGTGTTATTGTTTAGAATTATATATATATATGAAGAAAAATATATACGGAAAAAAAGAAACAAAAATCCTCATATACAATTATGTTGTTTTAATGTTAATATATGTCAACGTCGGACGTTTCGGTCTAATAAACCATCTTCAGGACATATTCATAAATTATAACATTATCAATACAACATGACAAAGACGATGTACATAAAAACAAGATTTATCCAAACAGATAACTGAAAGTTTTATAAGATCAGTTATCTGTTTGGATAA
>CAHIKZ030000678.1:715000-757500 GCA_903632075.3 Acanthosepion pharaonis | reverse complement strand
CCGCATGTTGGCCTCTTTTAGCATTGGGGTTTTACCCGCCTGTTCGGAAAACAGAGTCTGTATATTCTAACACCCGCTGACATAAATTATTGTGAATATAAATACACTGCCTGAAGAACAAGCGAATATGTCGTAATTTTAGTTACTTTTCCAGTTGAAGGAAAACACCAGTAGGGAGTTTTCAAATCTGTACAAATAAGAAACGTCTCCTTTACATTGTTGACACGAAATTATATTTTTTTATTTTTATTATCTCAGATCTGTAGTGTTTTGCAAAGAAAGAAAACTAGAAATTGTCGAGAATCTTTAGAATTGTCAAGTGAAACATCTGCCAACAATTTTGTCGTGAAATGAAATTTAGGCCACAGTTACGATGTGTGTGTGATCATGGAGATTCTGTTGGGAAATCAGTGTCCCATCATTGTCTCTTGATTGACGCTTCTAAAATCGAACCAGGGCTAGTTTAGAAGAAGAAAAAGAAAGGAGGAAGAAGAAATAGAAAAAGAAAAAAAAGAGAAGAAAAAAGAGAGAAAAGAGGCAGAAGTGAAAGAAGAAAAAATAAAAAGCAGAAAAAGAGGAAGAAGAAGAAAAGGAGGAGGTAGAAGAAGAAAAAAGAGGAAGAAAAAGAAAAAGAAGAAAAAGAGGAAGAAAAGGAAAGAAGAAAAAGAGGAAGAAGGAGGAGAAGAAGAAAAAGAAGAACAAAAAGAGGAAGAGAAGAGGAAAAAGAAAAAGGAAGAAAAAGAAAATGAAAAAAAGAAGAAAAGGAAAGAAGAAAAAGAGGAGGAAGAAGAAGAAAAAGAGGAGGAAGAAGGAGAAAAAGAAGAACGAAAAGAGGAAGAGGAGGAGGAAAATGAAAAAGAGGAAAAAGAAAGAAGAAAAAAATAATGAAGAGGAAAAAGAAGGTTATAAACTCCTTAAGAGATCCCATTAAGAGTTAACACTCAGTTTTGCTTTGTCCCTAAAGCAGGTACCTTAAAAGCAGGTACCTTTAAAACAGGTACCTTTAAAGCAGGTACCTAAAAGCCGTGATCTGAGTTGTGAGTCGAGTCATGTTGTCGTTTGAATCCATTTTCTTCTTCACTTTCTTTTAATATTTAAGAGTTGCGTCGGGAAAATGGCGGCGACTCCAACAACAACAACAACAGTAAGAAGAAGAAGAAGAAGAAGAAGAATTAAACAGAACAAAAAGTGTTCACTTTTTAAGTCTTTTAAAATAACATCTACAAACATCAGAATATCTAAAATAAAAAATAAAATAAATTAAACGTAATAGAGAATATTGAGTTTTAAACTCCGAATTAAAAAAAAAAGAAGACATATTAGCCACCATTTTGTTCTACCGTATTTCCATAATTTTTTTGTTGTTTTGTTTATATTTCTTACCACCTGACCTGATCCTTATCAAATAGCCAAGTAAAGAGTACCTGCTGGTGAAATTTCGAAGAATACAATCCAACACCCCAAGAAAACTCAAACAAATCCTACGTCTGATGTCAAGCCACCCGCCAATCCACTTTTCGCTTTTTAATCTATTACTTGATTTTTTTGTTTGCTTTTTTACGGCCAACCCAACTCCTCTCCATTTTTGCGGGGCTGGAGATCTCTGAGTAGAACTACCAGCAACAACTCCAAGAGGTCTTGTTGCCGGGGGACGAGCCATCCACTTAACAAGGGAACAATCCATTGAAAAGTGGAGGTAACTTTCATGCTCTCAAGCGTAAACAAGGCAATCAATGGGCGAGTAAGAAACAGTAGGGTGCCCACTCCCAGTCGCGGTGATGCTATTAAGTTTGACCGGTACGCCTTCACTTACCTACAGAGAGAGCAGTTAGCAATCAGCAGGCGGTAGAGATCGAGGAGTTGGTGGAACGTAGAAAGAAAGGTGCACTGGAAAATATTTGCACGAACGGCTTAAAATATCAGGATAATTTATGTAGCAATTCATAATTGCTTAGAGCATTTTAAATCCAGCAAAAATCTCCTTGAATGACTAGAGGCTAGGAATCAGACAACCACGATCTGTAAGCTAGTTTTATCGGCTATAACTAGTGTAACAAATTTAAGGGTATCCATAAAAGTGGTTTTATACCAGGCTCCTATGTAGTTAGTAAATATCTTATATGAACCGTGTCCTTTTAGAACGTGGGCGAAAATGGCTCTCTACAACTTCCTGTACTTTGTCGCACTTAGTAAAATTTGTTATTTTGCTATATCTGGGTTTACGGCAACATCATCCTGAAAGATCTGTTCCCGTACGATCACAGAAGTTAAGCAACGTCAAAAATGTCCATTACCTAGATGGGTGACAATTTGGAAGTGCGAGGTGTAGTTCTTTTTTTTTTTTTTTACAGCATATCAACCTCAATGGGTTAATTAATGCAAACAAGATTTTAAGGATAGTTTCGTATAAATAGAATATATATTCTTTGGTTTATTTTGTTTAAAGGCATATGGATTATTTAATGCCGACAAGATTTTTAGGGTAGGTTCGCATGAATAGAGTATATATTCTTTGTAAGAAATCAGTTTGTAGGAGATTTGGTTTAGTTTATTTTGTTTTACGGCCTATCAACGTCAATGGGTTATTTAATGCCAACAAGATTTTTAGGATAGGTTCGTGTGAATAGAATATATATTCTTTGGTTTATTTTGTTTAACGGCATATTATCCACAATGGGTTATTTAATGCCGACGTGATTTTTAGTGTAAATTAATTTTAATTTTGTAAATATATATCTGGTAATTTTTTTCAAAAATGTATTGATGGTAATAAATTTTCTTAAAAAATTCATTGCTTGTAATAATTTCTATGCAAATATTTCTGGTATTAAAATATTTTTTCCACTTTCATAGTGTTTTGAAACCAGTTTAGGGGTTAACTATTTGCCCATAGCTTCGACCCTAACAGGTGCTACCACCCCGGGTCGGGGTGGACCTCGAAACACCAGCAATTAAGAGGTGGTTCCACCCTCCTCAAAACCTCCTGATCAGAGGCCTTGCTGTGGGATGTAGTTTATCGTCTCATCCAGGATGCGGATGTAGTTTATCGTGATACCCAGGGCGCGGATGTAGTTTATCGTCTTACCCAGGACGCAGATGTGGTTTATCGTCATACCCAGGACGCGGGTGTAGTTTATCGCCATACCCAGGACGCGGATGTAGTTTATCGTCTTACCGAGGCCGCGGATGTAGTTTATCGTCTTACCGAGGCCGCGGATGTAGTTTATTGTCTTCTCCAGGAATCAGATGTAGTGTATCGTCATATCGAGGCCGCGGATGTAGTTTATCGTCTTACCCAGGAAGCGGATGTAGTTTATTGTGTTACCCAGGCCGCGGATGTAGTTTATCGTCTTATCCAGGACGCAGATGAAGTTTATCGTCATACCCAGAACGCGGATGTAGTTTATCGTCTTACCCAGGACGCGGATGCAGTTTATCGTCTTATCCAGGATGCGGATGTAGTTTATCGTCTTACCCAGGCCGCGGATGTAGTTTATCGTCTTACCCAGGAAGCGGATGTAGTTTATCGTGATACCCAGCCCATGAATGTAGTTTCTCGTCTTATCCAGGACGCGGATGTAGTTTATCGTGATACCCAGGCCGCGGATGTAGTTTATCGTCTTACCCAGGAAGCAGATGTAGTTTATCGTCATGCCCAGAACGAGTGAGGTGAAGTAAGCATGGATATGAGGGTGACATAATGGATAATGGCAAAGAATTGTTAGTTGGGAAGCCTAATTCCATTTCCTGTTTGGTTTGTTATATTCCCTTACGCGCAAATAACCTTGGGAAAGGTAGGAATCCACATATTCTACCCCAAGCTATGGGTTAATTAGTAAGACTTGGATCACAAAAGTATTCATATCTAAAAAAAAATTACAGACTAAAAATATTTTTGTGACTTTAAATAAACTGTAACTGTTGATAAGCCGTAAAAAAACGAATCTATCAATCAATCAATATATATCCTAATAATTGTTCTGTTCGATTACATTAAGTAGAAAATGCATTGTTTTCCTGTTCTGTTAGAATAATCTAGAACTTATAATGGGAGAAAACCGTCTGTAAGCGGAGAGAAAATGAATTCAGTAAATACACAAAAATAGAATAGTGTAAGACAAGGATGTGTCTTCGCGCCAGACTTATCCAACAATTACAGTGAGGTGATTCTGAGAGAATTAGAATTCTTGCCAGGATTACTTATTGGCGGCCACTATCTTAACAACAGAAGATATGAAGATGACACAGTGTTGATAGCAGATTGTCGTATTTCACTTCCCAAATTCTCCACCAGGGGTCTCTATCCCCATGCTATAAATACCGGGCGATCCCTTGCCTCGATCTCTTATTTCCGTCAGTCCTCGTGCCGAATCCCACCTCGCGTGGAGGTGAGGTACATCTCTCTTTCTTCTTCATTTCAGTGACAAGATGTAAGCTCTTAGAAGATCAGCGTTTCCCATTTCTGGGAAAACGCTATGAACATTACAAACATTCACAGCAATACGAACGTTCACACACACACAAATGTTCACACACAATGTTAACTGTCTATGTGCATTGTAATGTGTTGTTAATACACATATTTTGTTTTAATATATATCGGTCTTGTTTGTTTGTCTCCTTTATCTTCAGTTGGACTTAATCCGAGTTCGACATTTTCATATTGTAGCTGGACCTTCTAGCAGGGAATATAAACGCACGTGTTTTCTTTTCATCTTCATCACCCCCGGCCCGACGGTCCTCTACAGATACGGAAAGGAAACTTTAAAATCACCTACAGGAGGTAGGGAAGGAAAGCGAGAAGAAAGGACTAAGCGTCAATTCCAAGAAAACAGTATTTATCGTTGTCAGCGGAAAGAAGAGCTCAATATGTGAATTGCAAATTAAGGGCACCAAAATTCAGCAAAGTGTTTTAACAGAGGCCGGAAGTTGTAACATCAAAATCCAAAGGCACATTAGAATAGCGAAATATGCATTCGAAAAGCTAAACAAAGTATTAAGACTATTTACATTATTCGGACTGTTGTCCTCATCTTTGTCGCCATATTTATTACAACGTTTCGGCCGTTGTATGCTCCGGCCTTCTTCAGGTGGTTGGAATGTCGAACTGAACCCTTTATTTCGCTCACTGGGGTAGACTGTTCTAGTTCCACGTGTCATGTTTAATGGATGTCAGTTATCAGTTATCTCCTGTTAATTCCTCTCTCCAAGTTCTCCACTGCCTTAACCCACTCTTTGGCTCCTGTCACTGGATTTAACCAATGCCTTTATCCACTGTGCCATGTGTCCTTGAGGAATGAATTTCTGGGTATTCCCCGGGTGTGTATACAATATGGGAGCCGCTAATAAAGAAATCGGGCAAATGACAGTAGGTCTTCAACTACAGCTGCTGTAGTCAAAACATGAAAGACGAAGTAATAGCCGACTCAGCAGTTGCAGCCTAATCAGCGGTTAAGTTTAAGTATAAGTGTCTAAGTTTACTTCTGCAAATTGTTCTACGGGATTATGACATAGTGGGAAAAGAATTTGGTGATATAGTGGTTGTGAGTTCAATCCCTCGATTACGCAGTGTATTTTTTTATGCTCAGTGGAAGCAATAACTTCTAGAAATAATTGAACAATACTAAATAAAAATAAGAACAAGACGATGTCCTTAGACAGTTACACCCGTACATTAAACAAATTATTTAGTTCAGAATTCCCAGTAAGTGAACCATATCGATATACACCCGAAGAAGGCCGTTAGGCACAACGTCCGAAATATTGTGATAACAACAACAAAGATCAGGACAATAGTTCGAATATAAATAGTGTAAATAATGATAATTCCTCAACCCAGAAATTCAGTCAGAAGGCGATTAGGGGATAATAACAACAAAGATGAGGACAATAGTGCGAATGTAAAGAGACTGAATAATAATAACTTCTTATCCCAGAAATTCAGACAGAAGGCGATTAGGGGATAATAACAAAGATGAGGACACTAGTCCGAATGCAAAGATAAATCAAATAATGATAAATCCTCATCGTAGACATTCAGACAGAAACTGATTGTCTATTTTCATCGAGTCGAAAGACAGAAAAGACATATCAGAGAATATAATTGGTTTTGGTAAGAAAATAAAAGAAAGAAAGAAAGAAGGGAAGATAGAAGAGGTTATAAGACTCTCATGTGTTTGACGTCTGCTTCAGTGAAATGGAAAATCTTTTCAATTGTACCCCTTACTTCTTAAGTAGCGACCAGCATTCTTATTTATTTATTTATGATTGTTATTTAATATTTTGTTAAATTTGATGCGATAGGTAAATTCTTCCGGATATTTAATTGTCGTAGAATTCGCCATGAGCCTATTCAATCATAAGAATTTAGATTAATCAGAAAATTCAAGAAGGAAACTGCGCAATTTCCTTTAAAAATTTTCTAAGACAAAGACTAGGGAAGAAAATAATTCTATATTGAAAAAAATGTCACGATTAAAAAAAAAATGTGTTCTTTATCATTCGGCGAAAATACAGAACCATGGAAAATATTGATCGAAATATTAGTTCAGTCCGAAGAAACTTTCTGAATTTGAAGCAAATACGAACTTATTTGATGAGACCAGCCGATAAGAATCCCGTTAATTCATATTAACACGTTGATCCCTTAATATATCAAATATTTAAATCAGCCGACTATTTTTAATTAAGCTAAAATTAATTATACAACTTTATGTTTCTAATCGCCACGTTTCTATCTTTATTTGTCATAATTTTTTTTCTTCAGTTTCATGTTTCGCTGGCCACCTGCTGAACATATCACGTGAAGAAACAAGAAATAAAAAAAAGGTTAAAATAAATGTCTCCGTAGTTCAAATCTTAATTAAATTTCGCTTAATTAAAAGTGAAGTTCTGCTAAGGCAGCTCCGAGTTCAATTAATATCCACGCACATTTCATCAAAGGACATTACAGTACATGTTTCGTTAGTTATTTCCAGTGATGCTAATTTGCATATTAGCTTGTTAATTAAATAGAAATGTCCTCAAAGGCATTAGTCATTTTAATGGTGACTTAATTAAGGTGCGCAACCGTCAAATTCAGCTGTTTGCAAAAAGAAGGAAGGAATAAGGAGTTTTAGTTGCTCAATATTTATTTCATGAAAAGATTTCTTAAACTACAAGTGTTTCTTCTTTTTCTATGTTCCGTGTCCTTTCAAGACATTGGCGGTCACGGTTCCTCAAAATTTAATGTCTTTTGTAGATGTTAATTTTCTACCTTTTTTATTATCACGCTTGATACTTGTTTCGCTTGAGCCAAGCTCGCTATGTAAGTTATGCCTTACTTTCCTGAGTCCCTTGCCTTCAGTCTGACCTGTGAGTAACAACATTTCCAAGCCTTCTAGATTCCCTAAAATGTCAACTGTGTCTTTCTGATATTAAGTGTCCTTTTTGTCTACCTTTTCTCTAAAACTTCGTCGTTGCTCACGTGATTTGGTCCAACGTCATTAAAGATGATATTCTGTTATGTTGACATAGAAAATTGGTATAGAAGAATATAATCTTTGATGGTGAATATCTTTGTTTAAAGGTCCACATAAACAATCTTAAGATGGTTCATGTGAGCCGAAAGCATAGATCAAAGAATAGCTTAATAAAAAAATGTCCAGGTGGTGGATAATTTTTGTCTTTATTTTCACTAGAAATTAAAAGAACCATACGAAGTTTAGAATGGCTCATGATCAAATATAGACAATATATGCTTAAATAATGATCCGCTGCCCCAATACACGAAATATATAAAGGGTGTTTCATTAAGAGGGATCAAAGTCAGCAGTAAATAAATCAGTGTTATTAATGAAAATTTATTTATTTCTCTATTGGATCATATTATTTAAGACATGGAAATTATGTGTGAAAAATATTATTGTCCGAATGACCACGAAGGCTTCGGCGGTACACCCTCCACTCGATGGTCAAAATTTTTGATGACTTCTCTGCATAATTGCTCGTCGATCTCACCAATATGCCTTATTATCTCATCGTTCAGCTGTTGAATTGTTTTTGGCTTGTAGGCATCGACCTTACTTTTGAGATGACCACAAAGGAAGAAATCTAAGGGCGTCATTTTCTCTTTCTATGCCGGGCGTTGATTGCTTAGTGGTAGGATCTCCGACTGATGCCAAATCGGTCGGGTTTCCATCCCGGCTTAAAGCAATCGGATGTCTAGCCACACTGATGTGCTGTGATACAGCGAAAGAGACTTGTATGTAGATAACTACACACACACACACATGCATGTATATATATATATATATATATATATATATATATATATATATATATATATATAATACTCAAACACTAATATTCCATGGTTATAATTTATTACATTAGAATCGTAATCACGATCTAATTCATCAGACTTACAAATTCAAAAACGTTTTGGATTCGACTGGAATTCGAACTCGGCTCTCCGATTCAATTATGTGCCATGCATCATACACGCTTAAGCAATCATGTATCTTTTGATACATGACTGATGAAGCAGATTTTTCCCGCAGTAGGTTGGCATTTCTTTCTACAATAGATCAATTGCAATCTAAGGCTATAGAACCCGGTCTGTCCTGCTATTTACCCATATCTAAGAGGAGAAGAATAGGATTCATACCTTTCTCAAGTGTTTTAGCATGTAAGTGAATGTAATGGATTTGACTGGGATTCGAACTTGGCTCTCCGATTCCTCAATCCGAGCTGCTATCCCTTACTCCACTGTGCCTCCTTACTAAAATACAAATCTGTGGTCCGGAACATCGTTCCTGAAAGAATTACTTTTTTTCAAAGCCAACATGCATAACTATAAAGATGTTTAAAAATGAAAAGAAAGCGGTTAAATTTATAACCTGTTATTTAAAATATATAATAGATAAATCTCAGACTAAAATAATATCAATAATATTTATAACTAGCAGTAGAGCCCGGCGTTGCCCGGGGATGTAACAGTAAGAGATAGATCAAGTATCGACCATCATAAAGACTGAAAAATAAAATTGACAAAGAATATTGTTTAAGGTTGACGGACACGCATGTCTTAATTAGTTTTTTTTTTTTTTTTTTTACGAATTGGTCAAACCCAAACTCAAACAAAAACATTGTTTTCAATCGTTATGAGTCTACCGATTGAATAGAATTTTATTATAAACAATTGTCTTGTAAATAGAATTTTTAAAGCATTCTGAATGTAAAAATAAAGAAAAAGTGTGCAAGACAATAAGAAACACTACCTGCCAAAAAAAAGTGAAGTTTTGTTGAAATCGGTTGAAAAATGTAGGAAATCCGATCCCATATATAAACGAACACACACACACACACACACACACACACACACACACACACACACACACACACACACACACACACACACACACAAACAACCTAGGTTTTATAATAAGTATAACTCGATATGAGTTGTCCCCCTTTCATTCTCGCGATGCCTCTTAATCGTGTTTTCAAATTGATTTTGTGCAAAAACAAATGTGTTTTTTTCCAATTTCTGGCGTTGTCAGAGCCAGCGCAAGGTAATTTTACGTAGTCCTGTGAAGTTTTATTGACATCGGTTGAAAAATGTAGGAAATCCGATCCAATATATAAACGTACAGGCACACACACACACACGCACGCACACACACACACACACACACACACACACACACACACACACACACACACACACACACACACACACAACCTGGGTTTTATAATAAGTATGATATCTAAAAAGAAAAACAAAATTACTGTTGTTTATTAGACATTAAATTATATCACTTAGCATCCTCCATAATTTACGTCGGGTATATTTATGAGGGTTCTTAAATTAAGATATTTTGAAAATCAAAAGAAATTTTTACTTTTGTTCAGAAATACATGTTGAAAATAAAATTCTTATATTTGCCATAATGAAGCCCATCAGAGGATGAAACGCGTTGTTAAGAAAAGAGGAAATTATCAAAATATTTTAGAAGCTTTATTTTTCAATTTGATAATGATGGAATCGGATAGTAATTATGGATATTTAAGGGTTTATCGGTATAATATACAACCTTACAAATAAACACAAACAAATTCTAGAAGGTTCCATAAAGTTTTAGAAGTGTCCAGGAAGTTCTGGAAATGTCCCAGAAAGTTCTAGAAAACTCCAAAAAGTCATAATACTGCCATACTTATGTACAATTTCAGAAATTTCGTGTTGAGGGTGACTTTTTTTAAAATAATATATATATATATATATATATATATTTAATGAAAAACAGACCACTTTAAGGTACCATTACAATAATTTATTTCACCAAAATCCTTTTTAAAGGACTCCGGATCATCAGGTAACAATTCCAACAACGATAAATATATATATATATCGCTCGACACTTCCGTCGAATCCGACGTACAAGGGTCAAGCAGATCAGTTCCCAGGAAACCGACTGCCCGACAACAGCACATGAGAATTGATTATCGTGGTGAAGGTTTCGTGCAGGACCATCCATATTTTTTGAAGGGCCGAATTCAGAGACCTGGAGCACTACGTGCCACAAGGTCCCCAAACGACCCTCCTTAGGTTTTGAATTCAGAATTGTCCTTCTCCTAGACCAGTTGCCATCCAAGGCTATCGGAGGAGGCACGGTGGAGTAATGGATATCGGCTTGGATTGAGGAATCGCAGAGTCGAGTTCTATTTCCAGTCGAATCCATTACATGCACTTACGTGCTAATACACTTGGGAAAGGTATGAATCCCCTTCTTCTCCCACCAGCTATGGGTAAATAGCAGGACAGACTGGGGTTCTATATATATATATATATATATATATATATATATATAATACAACATAATATAATATAAAAGTCTCAAACACTAATATTCCATTGTTATAATTTATTACATTGGAATCGTAATCACAATCCAATTCATCAGACATACAAATTCAAAAATTTTGACTTTGTAGGTTTGATGATTTGGATCGTGGTTACGGGTTCAATGTAATAAATTATAAATCCATGGAATATTAGTGTTTGAAACTTTTATATTATATTCTTACTCTGTCCTGGACATTGAGTTCTACCTGGATTTTATCCTCTTGGGAATTTATACACACACACACACAGAGACACACACACACACACACACACACACACACACACACACACACACATATATATATATATATATATATATATATATATTGACCACAATATATATATATATATATATATATATATATATATATATATATATATATATATATATATATATATATGAGCTGTGAAACTGCGAAACTGTCTGTCTGTAGATGATAATATATACATACTCCTGTTAAAAAAATATTTCGGTTGAGCTCTCAGGGAGAAAAGTGAATTAAGTAAACAGTGGCTATTGCTGCTGTTGATACAAGACTTTTTGTTAAGACGAATCTAGTTCTCCAGCCACTGGCATGTTTGTCTAAAAATAAATACATGTAAATTCACCTTCATCTCTGCAGTACCCCAATGTCTTAGGGGTAGAGTTTCCGAATAATACCAAATCCGTCGCATTTCGATCCAGGCTTGAAGCAATCGGATGTCTAGTTACACTGATAAGCTGTGAAATAGCGAAACAGCCTCTCTGTGGATGACAATATACATGTGTGTTTGTGTGTGTGTGTGTGTGTGTGTGTGTGTGAATACAGACAAAAGTGTAAATTATTCTTTACCAACGCGTCTTGTCCTCTGATGGACTTTATTGCGTTTTCCTCTTTTTTGTTTTAATCATTCTATAAATGTTTCCATGGCAATTTTTTTTGGTACCTAGACTTTATGAATTTAAGCGCAGTACTAGATTGGTAGTTAGGTCTCATCATTTTACAGTTGAAATGGCTAGATGTAATCATAAGTTCTATGCTAACAGCTTCCTTATCTGATTTGTATGTTCATGGTAATTATTCTGATGAGCTATCCTCTTTGGTACCTTGACTTTATGAATTTAAGAGCAGTACTAGATTGGCAGCTAGGTCTCATTATTGTACAGTTGAGATTGCTGAATAATTCTTTTGAAAATTCAATAAACTTTTTTTGCCCGGGCCTACGGGCTCGGAAAAACCTACATTAAATCCGACTTGTGGTCGGGTAAATCTCGAGTTAGCATTAAATCAGTTGCTAAGTGTACCTTTGTGTAGTAAACTTTCTATTTCATTACTTACCTACGAGTTTGTCTTCCATTATTCATTTCTCTCTGTTATCTCGAAAACACGAGATATAACCCCGATACACTTTATTTCTTAACCTTGACTGTGGGCATATACTTGAGCAAAGAATTCCAAGATCAAAAATTGACCTTGACTTTTATTTGCTTCTTTGACTAAGATGCAATTTTTCTTATATTGTAGGCTAAAGCAATTGTCATGTAGGACATATATGAATGGAATTGCCCATTATATAAATAAGTAAAGTTAAGCAGAGTTAGCATTAGGTGAATTGCTAAGTGTACTTTCATGTAGTAAACCTTCTTATTTCATTACTTACCTATGAGTTTGTCTTTCTTATTTCTCCCTGTTATCTCAAAAACAAGAGACACAACACTTTGCCAACACGTTTCGTCCTCCGTGGGACTTTATCGAGGCAATGTAGGATTTATTTTGTTTCACGTGTTTATATATTAAATTCGCCCTTTTTATAAATAAGCAGAGTTAAGCGGAATTAGCATTAGATCAGTTGCTATGTGTACCTTCGTGTAGTAAACCTTATTTCATTACCAACGTGTTTGTCTTATTTATTTCTCTGTGTTATCTCGAAAACACGAGATACAACAGGCAGTCATGGGCAAAGTGTGGCCCGGCCCACATGTGGCCCGTTGGACTTTCTGAATAGTATACTAAATTTCATGAGGGATTTTTTAAATGTTTTTATTTAAGCATTTCACCCCAAGCAAGGCGGGAAGCCACTAGGACGCAAGGGGTTACAGAAGATTTGGAGCAATAGGAGTGATAGTGGAAAGATGAGGAGAAGGATACTGGATAGATCAAGGCAACTGGAGATGTCGATTGACATTACATTTGAATAGTTCGAGATTATAGCTCTCAGGGAAACAGGAAAAGGGGAGGGAGTTCCACAGGCGAGAGGTGCGAGGTATGAAGCTATTGGAGTAGAAGAGACGGCTACATTTAAAAGTTTCAACAGTGAAAGGGCGAGAGCGGGATGCCAGCCTCGTAAGGTGCTTGAATTCATGAAGTCTGGGAACCAGCGAATGCAGTTCCTCGGAGCAATTATCATGGAAGTATTTGTAAAAAAGACAGAGAGGCGTTTCTTTCGTTTCGTTCTCACTTGTTCACTCACATAATCTCACACACAATCACATGAATAAACAATGATTATGTGCAATGTTTCTTGAATTTTTAGAATTTCATCATGTCAAATCATTAGCGATTTTCACTAAGGAACATCAGACGTGTAAATAAATTAGAAATAGCGAGTGCCGGTCATATTGTCATCTGTGTTAATATTATAAAAAAGACTTCACTTCTAAAGAAGATAATTACGTATATGTTCTTTTGTAGGGAAGATGGCTGAGGCCACTTCAACGAAAAATTACTTTGAACTATTTAAGTTGCGCGGCTCGCCTTATGATGAGGCATATCTGATGTAGCCCACTGGTCGGAAAAGATTGCCCATGACAGGTTTAAACCCAATTTCAGACAAAAACAAACTTTGGTTGAAATACATGATCCTCAGAGCTGTTTCGACGTGTGCGTTCTTATCTTCAGTGTAGATGTTCATTTTCGGGCAAAGTCATTTTCTATAGTCGAATCGTGTTCCTCTGGTTTATGCTGTAGCTATGCTGAGTGGAACTTAGTTACAGTTTAATTATGAGCCCCACTAGGGATACAAAATATTCTCAATTCAATGTTTTCCTTCTCCTATACTGGTTGCCAACTAAGGCTAGAGAATATATGCTGCCTGTTATTTAACCCATAAATGAAGGGAGAAGTTTTGATCTGGTTTTGATATTTTTTACGTCTTATTAACCCTTTGTAGTTAAAGCTGAAACATATTTTGAAGTGCAAAAATAAACCACTTTATGTGAGTGAATATGAGATATAATTTCTTTCCAGGTACAAGTTATACCCATAGCTAAAGCGAACAAGGGTAGAACCATGCTATACCTATTTACGCGAAAGCAAGTATAACTACCTTGAACGATTTCGAACTCAGCCCACCGATTTATCATCCAGGCATTCTAACCATTACACGACCTGTACATCACCCGGTTTAGATACAACGCAGTAAAAGTTTGCACCGTATATATATATATATATATATATAAGTGAACATTGAAGTCAACTTTGAAGTCAATTCTGGAGAGAATCGTCAGCCCGCCGACGATTGCGTCTATCATGAAACAGCCTGTCGCCTCTGAGTGTTGACTCCAATGTTCACTTTTATATTTATATTTACATGAGCCCTATCTCTGATATTGAGCACTTTATCACACAAATATAGTGCACCTTAAGAGTATATTTCTTCATATATATATATATATAAAGTTGTATATTTAGGCAGCAATCCTTCGTTTATGCATGTTTCATAAAAAATAGACAGACAAGTTACTACAGTTAAGCTTTTTATTAAATTTTTCTTGTGTTCGAACAAGAGCTTTCTTTTCTGGAAAAAGAGTGTGTAAAAACTGTCCAAATGTTTTATATTTCCGAGCGCTTTCGGCTATACCTTTAGCCATTATTAAGGATGTTTCGATTTTTCAGCTTAATTAAGTGTGTGTATTATGTGTAAAACATTTGGACAGTTTTTACATACTCTTTTTTTTAAAAAAAATTAAATAAAAAGCTTAACCTTAGTACCTTGTCTGTCGTTTTTAATTAAACATGCACACACACACACACACACACACACACACATATATATATATATATATATATATATATATATATATATATATATGGTTGGTAGGTTTGTCTGGCTCTCTAGGTTTGACTAGGTCTGCTCTACTTTTGAATTGAGCACTTTTTTAGTTAGTTGATCACTCGTATCAGGTTTTTTTTTTCTTTGGGCTTTTGGACCTATATGCTGTACGATTATTTTCGACAGACGTTCATGTTCCTAGCTCTTTCTTTAAAACCTTTTTTCCTTCGAAATTGATTTGACCATTAGCAAATCAAGATACCGAAGGTTTTCTGAGACGAGTGTAGTTACCTATATTTATATATATATATATATATATATATATATATATATATATATATATATATATCTTGAACGATTTCGAACTCAGCTCACCGATTTATCATCCATTGATTCTAACCATTACGGCACCTGTACATCACCCGGTTTACATACAACGCAGTAAAAGTTTAAATTTAAAAGTTTGCACCGTATATATATATATATATATATATATATATATATATATATATATATATATATATATATATATATATATATATATATATATAAACATTTCTCGTAAAGCTACTTGCTCTAAGTTTGTTTTTTGTTTTTTAATTTCAGAATTTATTTAACTGTTTAAAAAGGAAAGTTGGCGTTATTTCAGAGAAATACCAAGAGAAAGAAAAATAAATCAACGACAGTCGTCGATATTTACAGGAACGATGATCCTGGAGAAAAAAAAAAATAACCAAATAAAAACGAGAAGAACATTTTCTAAGAAGAAGTTATTCTTTTTCCTTTTTTTCCTGACCAGTTCTATCGCCTTTTTCAGATACATTAACAGATAAAACAAATATCGGCAAATGTTATTAGCGCTGTTTAAAAGAAGTGTCAGGAAAGACACATTAGCGTCTATTTTGTTAATTGTCTCTTTTACCAACGTGACACACTGATTATCTCCCTTTCTAAGTAGATGTGTACGCGCATGCGCATGATTATCCGTGTGTGAAACATCTGCCGCCATTTTCTCACATTTTATCTTAATTCTTTTTACTGTCAAATTTCCCAGCTAAACCCATCTTTTTGTTTGTCTCGACCTTTCCCAAATAATTTCAGTTAACAGATGCGACACTGATTAGTTTTCGCCCATTCCCGCTACTCTTTTAAAACGATACCTACAGAGAATTATTTATTGATTTCGCAACAAGATGAAGACAACTTCGATTTGATTACATTATGGTGTGCCATGATTGATAATTATTTGTACAAGCGCCAGGCACCATTTACAACTCATCATCTTGTATTTAGAAATATGATTTCGCATATTAAAAGTCAAAAGTGCCTTCTAATCGGGGACGGATAATCAATTAGAGTTAAAGAAAGGAAATAATTAGAAAATTCAGACATACCCTCACGTAAAATGTAATCAACAATTTAACGAATACAAGTGAAAATGAATGGCAAGCAATTAAAATTAAAAAGAAGTGTAAAAAATTGTTTTTAAAAGAAAAGGCAGCGGTTTCTTCCCACCATTATTCTGTTTCGAATTCTAATCAGGAGGATTCAAACAAAGATGTTCGCTCCAAACTTGGGTTGCAACCTGACGCGGCCGTCATAGATGCTGAGATGATAAAAAGAAAAAAAAATATACTAATTAGGAAGATTTCTGAATGTAATTTTACTGAAACTTCTTATGATGTCTTCCTGACTCTTTTTTCGCTGAAACCTATCTATCTGTCAATCTATCTATCTCTATATATATATATATATATATATATATATATATATATATATATATATATATATATATATATATATATATGTTTATACAATCTTTGATATATATATATAAATATATAGAGAGTACAGGTAAATTTACATGCACATGCTCCAAGTTAGTTGAAAGGCCAAGACCGACTTTGCATTTCCCAACTCCCATCGATTGTAGAAATAATCGATTTTTTCATATTTCTATGGCAGTTTTCATGTAGTTTGCGGCCATTTTCTACTGGCCAGAGAGCCAAGAGCTGGCTGCCACAAATAGGCAGGAAGAGTCTATTGGCCAGGGTGAGAGCCAACAGCTGACTGATACGAATGTTAACTAGCATGCTAGCATGCAAAAATCTCGATAGCTGCATTCGTCACAAGTGGTAAAAATTTAAATCTGCATGGCACTTTACTCCAATTGGCTCATTTGCTTGTTTAAACTCAACGTTGATTCTGATCCCGCAGAACTGGGTTGGGTGTGAAAAAGTATTTGTTGTTAACATTCTTTTTTTCATTCGTTTTTTTCCAGTTACGAGTCATTTTTTTAAAGCTGATCGTTTTGTGTTTATTTTGTTTAGTTCTTTTTTCGTAACAGATTTAATGTTTAGTATAGAGCTTAGAAAATCTTCGCAGTGTGAGATAGTCAAGAAGTAAGGTATGTAGCAACATCAGCACGGCAAAGGGCACTCCTTTAAAGGGAAGGAAGGACAAAAATATTTTTAAGTCAAGTGATAGCGATTGCTGTATGAATCGTACGATTTTTGGATCAAGCACGGGCAACGCCGGGCCATGCTGCTAGTAATTATTAAAACTGATCCACAGAGAGCTCAATGTTTTTATTTTAACAAAGCGTGTGTATTTTTACAGCAAAAAATAATAATAATTCAACATAAAGAATAGTCTATTTCAAGCCTATTTCAGGGCTTGAAATAGACTATCCTCTATGTTTTATATATATATATATATATATATATATATATATATATATATATATATATATATATATATGTGTGTGTGTGTGTGTGTGTGTGTGTATATATATATATATATATATATATATATGCATGTATACATATATGCATAAATATATATATGTATTTTATCCTCATGTAAATATCTATATATATATATTTACTACAAACATTCTCTCTCTCTCTCTCTCTCTCTCTCTCTATCTATCTATTAGGTTGGTATAGATAGGTAGGTAGATAGATATTAGGTTGGTGCTAAAATAATGACGTAATAATGTCGTTTTTTGATGTATTTTTTAACGTCAAAAAATGACATTATTACGTCATTATTTTTGCACCAACCTAATATCTACCTACCTACCTACCTACCTACCTATCTATCTATCTATCTATTGATTTATTTTTCTTTCTATTCGTATTTCTTAGAATAATGCCAACTTTCCTTCGTAAACAGTTATATAAATTCTGAAATTAAAAAAAAGAAACAAACTTAGATCAAGTTGCTTTCCGACAAATATATATATATATATATATATATATATATATATATATATATATATATATATATATGTGTGTGTGTGTGTGTGTGTGTGTGTGTGTGTGTGTGTGTGTGTGTGTGTGTGTGTGTGTGTGTGTGTGTGTGTGTGTGTGTGTGTGTACACGGTGCAAACATTTTCTGCTTTGTATCTAAACCGGGTGATGTACAGGTTGTAATGGTTAGAATCAATGGATGATAAATCTGTGGTCTGAGTTCGAAATCGGTCAATGTAGTTATACTTGGTTTAGCATAAATAGGAATAGTATGGTTGTACCCTTGTTTGCTTTAGCTATGGGTTAAACAGTAGAACTTGTACCGGAAAGAAATTATATCTCATATTCACTGACAAAATCGTGGTTTATGCTTGCAATATATATATATATATATATATATATTAAAAAAAAAAAAAATTAAACCACTTTAAGGCTCTATTGTAATAATTTATTTCACCAGAGAATTTTTTTCTGGATCTTCAGACATCACTTTCAAAAGTTGAAACGAATAATGAATTTAAAATATACACTTTTGACGGGCAGTATTAAATTTATATAATTTGACATAGAGGGTGGTGAGGTATGGCATGAGAGACATGGTCGAGTTTAGAGAGGAAAGGTACAGTTTTAAAATTTATTTTTATATTTCTTTTTATTATAATACTTAATATTGAGGAAGGAGGGGTTATATATATATATGTTTGGGGAAAATGTATGACAAAGTGGAAAAAGTTTTCTTTTAACTAGTTTAGTACTTAACGACATCACCGGACTAAATAATTTGTGTTAGTTTGACTACACATATGCACGAACCGGGGGTGCCAGAAAGGAGGTTGACCACACTTTTGACATAAAATGCTACTCTGATCAAAGAAGAGGAACAATTCTTTACGGAGCAAATGTTTAGAGAGTGCCTTGTTTACAAGGTCATCTATAATTTATTTACGCCCGGGCTCTTACGGCATTTCGTCATTCCTGGCAGACGTTCGATTATCTCAGACTGTTAACAAAAGCGATGGAAAGAAAAAGAATCTAAATGAAATCGTTTAAATTAAGAAAAAAAAAAAAAAAAAATTCCCAGCATATCTCGTTCGTGCGCATGTGCAGTCGCACCGACATGACAAGTCCTAAAGGAAACATTTTCCGCTTTCTCATACATTTCCCCCCAACATTGATCTTGATATATAAAAATATATATTGTTATCTCATATATATATATATATATATAGATAACTATACTCGTTTCGAAAAACCCTCGAATTTTTGATTTGCCAATAATCAAATCAATCTCGAGGGAAAAAAAGGTTTTAAAAAAAGAAAGAGCTACAAACATGAAAGTCTGTCGAAAAAAATCGCACAGATACAGGTTTGAAGCCCAAAGAAAAAACCCCGATACGAGTAAACAACAAATAACAAAAGCGCTCAATACAACCGTAGAGCAGACCTAGATATACCTAGTGAGCCAGACAAATAGGTTTGTCTGGCTCACTAAATTATATATATATATATATATATATATATATATATATATATATATATATTTTTGTTGGATAGATGTGAGTTTGTGACCCTGTGTTTCACGCTTTAGCGATCGTCAGATCGAAAGCGTGAAACCCAGGGTCACAAACTCACATCTATCCAACCAAATATGTTAGCTCTATCTCTGATATTGAGCGCTTTCTAAGTACTGCGCATATAATATATAAATAATTATACATATATATTTATTTATTTTATATTTACTATTCACACACACACACACACACACACACACACACACACACACACACACACACACATATATATATATATATATATATATATATATATATATATATATATATATATATATGTATAATAGACTCTGCCGTCGGTTTCGACCTATGAGGATCTGACAGCTTAGTTGATTCAGTTATGAAATTTTGTGCGATAATCTTTTTTTAATAAAAATATTATTTTATTATCAGGTTATAAAAATGCATGTCGATAATCATACGCTCCGGAATAATCCTTTAAAAGTCTTATTGTTGAATTATTATTATTTTTTTTTTTTTCACAATAAATAGTTTAAAAAACGCCTGATAATTATGCACCAACCCAATAAATAATAGATAGATAAATAAGAACAGATTGAGATAGAGATAGATAGATAGATAGATAGATAGATAGATAGATAGATAGATAGATAGAAAGACAGACAGACAGACAGACAGACGGACTAACTGACAGACTTTATTTTCAGGTTATAAAAATGCGTGCCGATAATCATACGCTCCGGAATAATCATTTAAATATGTTATTGTTGAATTGTTATGTTTCTTTTTCATAATAAATATTTAAAAAAACCTGATAATAACACACACACACACACACACACACACACACACACACACACACATATATATATATATATATATGTGTGTGTGTGTGTGTGTGTGTGTGTTTGTGTGTGCGTATATATGTAAAAATTTCAGATGGAGTATATCTGTAAACGGATAATATTAATAAAGAGGAAAGAAAAGAAAAAGACCTTACAAAGTTAAATGTTAGGATATGTTTTCTGACAAGTATTTATATATTCATCCATGCTTAGAATATTGCTGACACATATGGCTCGGTGTCCCTGTTATTTACCTTGATCTCCTTGATAAAATCCAAAGAAGAATCAGCAATATTATTGGTCCTGATCTGGCAGCTCATTTCCTGGCAATTTCCCACAGTCGTAAGGTAGCCTCTCGATGTTTTTCCATAAATACTTCCATGGTAATTGTTCGAATGAGCTCTTTATTGACAGTTGAACTGGCTAGATGCAGCCGTAAGTTCTATGCTGACAGTTTATTCTCTCGCACTTCTTGCTTGTGGAACTCTCATCCGGCTCCATGCTTTCCAGCCTACTTCAATCTGAAAACAAATTAAATGCAATGTCAATTGCTATCTACTGTCTTCCTGATTACTCTTTTTGAGGTCGCTAATTAGTAATGTTTCCGTTGCTAATTCTTCCATACGAAGTAAACCCTTGTGTCTCAGTGGCTTTACTGCCTTGCATGGGGTGAAATTGATTTTTTTAAAAAGACTAGTAGAATTAGTATAAGTTTTGATTACGGTATAAAAGTACATATGGATAAGAAGATAATGGGATAGACAGATACAAAGAAAGAATTATACACACGCACACACACATATATATTATGCAGCAAAACATCCATGATTTTTATAAAGACTTTCATGGTAATTTTTCGGAGGAGATCTTCGCTATCGTATCTAGTCTGTATAAATTTTAGTGCAGTACTAAACTGGTGTCGAAAAATCTCTTCAATTTACAGTTGATCTGGCTAGATGTAGCCATAAGTTCTATGCTAACATTTTATTTTCCCACACTTCTCGCTTGTGGAACTTTTTCTGTCTGTCTATATTTCTGAGATGAGGTATTATGTACAGTATTTACATTAGTCGGACTATTGTCCTCATCACCGTTCACACGGCCGTTATACGCTCCGACCTTCTTCAGGTGGTTGGAATTTCGAACTGAACCCTTTATTTCGATCACTGTGGTAGACTGTTCTAGTTCCACGTGCCATGTTTGATGGATGTCAGTTATCAGTTATCTCCTGCTAATTTTCCCTCTGAAAATTCTCCACAGCCTTAACCGGGTATTGAACTCACACTCTTTGGGTCTGTCACTGGATCTAACCATATGTCCTTGAGGACATCTGGGTATGAATTTCTGGGTATTATAAACCTAATGTTTTCAGCAACCATATTTTACCAGTGCTCATATTGCAATTTTTCTATTATCATTCCATGTTTTTACCAGAGCTCATATTGCAACTTTGTTATCATTGCTTTTCTCTGGCACTCCTTATTACTGGTTCCCATATTATATTTATTTCTATGCTTGGTCGGCTCAGGAGATTTTGTGGCCTAGCATATGTGCTGATTCATAAGTTTACGAATTTTCCAATGGTGTTCCCTGTCTATGATCTCAACATGATCCAACAGGGGCGGTGATCTCCTTCTTTCTCCATATGTGGTCAGCCAGGCCTGATTTTTCTACTTCCCCTCGCGTTACAGCTTTCTGGTGTTCTTGAAGCCTTACCTTAAGGGGGGCGGCCTGTCTCTCCTTTATATTCCTTTCCGCAGCTGCACGGGATAGCGTACACACAGTCTTTAGTCATGTTCACCTCTATGGGGGGGGTCTCACTCGAGAGAGATATCTGCGAAGTGTTGTCACACTTTTGAAGGTTGTCCTGATGTTATATAGACCGCAGATCCTTTGTATTTTCTCTGATAACCCCTTCACATAAGGCAGGCAGACTGTTTTCTGTGTGTTGTCCTTCTCCTCTTGTACCCGCCTATCCCAGTTTTTTGGGCGGCTGCCATGTACCCAGGGTAGTTGTTACGTTGTAGGGTACTACTTATACTGACCAATTCCTTATCTAACGTCTCTGGGTCGCCACATGACTTTGCTCGGTGTTGTAAGCAACGGACGATCTCTTTCTTTACGCTGTATGGATGGTGGGAGTCGAAATTGAGGTACTGTCCGGTGAATGTTGGTTTACGGTATACGGATGTCTTGAACCCATGCTCTGTTCGAGATGTTAGTACATCCAGGAATGGGAGTGTGTTGTTACTCTCTTTTTCCATTGTGAACTGTATCGAAGGTCTTATTGAGTTCACATGGTCCAATGAAAAATTCTGTATACTCTTACAGACATCCTGATCTACGTTCCGCTTTTAAACACGCAAGAATTATTATTTTTAAAATAAAATCTATCTCATACATTTATAAACCTACCGTTTATCCATAGATTGTCACATATCTTCTGGTGCCTCTTCTATCTATTTAGACGAAGTAAACCAATAATACCTTTCTGTTGAAACTTTACTAATGCATGGAATAATAATGCAATACAAAATGTACTTAGAACAAAATGTATTGAAGCAAGAAAGTGTACACAATATTTACATATAGTCTTTTGTATATTCCTGGTAAGACCGTTCCTGGAGAATGTATTGACTGAGTCGCAGTCGGGCAGAGTCTCTGGTTGAATCTCTTGATTCCTCCCTCTCTTCCCGGTACCAACCATATTTATATGGTCGGTACTCCACTATGCAAATTAGGTGGATCCTACCACAACACTTTCCAACCACCATAACGTAGCTTCCCTATGCCTTTTCTATTAATACTTTTCATGGTAATTGTTCAGATGATCTTTCAGTCTTGCTAAATATTCATTGGGCTTTCATTTTTAAATGGTGTCATTTTTATCCTTAAACCCCAGAAAAATATACATATGGGAACTAGTTAGAACTTCATAGAGACTTGAGGTATTATGGTGACTGTAGTAAGTAAGAATGTGTTGTTTTGGCGTAAGGAATACTGTGGTATGTTTGGACCAGTAATCGTGGCTAGTTAAGTTTAATTGTAAGCCAGACTGAAGCTCAGCCTTCCCCTATCTCTTCTTCTGGCCTTGTGCTATATTTTTGTATTAAATGAACATAAATATTACTTTCTTACCTCGACATATTACATATATATATATATCGTACATATGGGGGCTAGTTAGTGCTTCGTAGAGACCCTGAGGTATTATGATAACTGTAATAAGAATGGTAAGTAAGAATGTTTTGGTGTAAGGAATAATGTCGTATGTTTGGGTCAGTACTTGTAGTTAAGTTTAAGATAAGATAGATTGAAGACCAGCCTTCCTCTTTCCCCACTTTTGGCCTTGTGCCACATTTTTTTATTACGCAAAATAAATATTACATATGGGACTAGTTAGGACTTCATAGAGACTCTAAGGTATTATGGTGACTGTAGTAAGAATGATAAGTAAGAATGGGTTGTTTTGGGGTAAGGAACATTGTTTGTATGTTTGGGTCAGTAATCGTGGCTAGCTAAGTTTAATTTTAAGAGAGATTGAAGACCAGCCTCCCACTATCCTCACTTTTGACCGTGTGCGACATTTTTGTATTTGCAAAATAAATATCACTTTGGTAACGAGACTATATGAAATTACGCTTTCTACTAGATATGCGGTAAGGTCTCAGCATTTTACAGCTGAAATTCATGTTGAAACACTGGTTTCCGTACAGTCAAAAAAGTTAAGCAACATCGAAACTGATCAGTACCTTGATGAGTGGCCGCTTGGGAATACACCAAGTGCTTTAAGCTTGGATGTGTGGGTAGTGTAATGGATAAGGGCTCGAAATTGTTAATCGGAGAGCCGAGTTCTAATTCCCATTGGGTTCGTTATATTCACTTACGCGCAAATATCCTTGGGAAAGGTATGAATTCAGCTTTTCTCCCTCAGCTATGGCTTAGCCCTTCGAGCTCTGACTACTGCTTTACCGGTGGTAGAGAAAAACGACTTAATGCCCAGCCACCGGTTGAACAATGGTAGAGAAAAATGACTTAATGCCCAGCCACCGGTTGAACGGTGGTAGAGAAAAATGACTTAATGCCCAGCCACCGGTTGAACGATGGTAGAGAAAAATGACTTAATGCCCAGCCACCGGTTGAACGATGGTAGAGAAAAATGACTTAATGCCCAGCCACCGGTTGAACGATGGTAGAGAAAAATGACTTAATGCCCAGCCACCGGTTGAACGATGGTAGAGAAAAATGACTTAATGCCCAGCCACCGGTTGAACGGTGGATAAACACTTGTAACTATTCTTATATCTACCGTGAAATATTACATACCAATTATTTGCGAATTTTGACTCAGGGCTCAGGCAGAAAGGTTAAAATTGTCCAGGAACGCAGGGGTCAAAGGGTTAATTAATAAGATTTGTATTACTAAAATCATTATAATCACCTCTACCCCCTCAAACAATTCTTACAATCTAAAAATAACTTCTGGCTTTAAATACCCTGTAAAAGGTTGGCAAGCCGTAATAAAAAAAAAAACGAATGAGGTAATCAGTCAATTCAGTTAACTTTCATCTTCAAAAGTTTATATACAATATCAACTATTATCTTATTTTATTAATTCTTGCTTTTTTTATTGTTCTCTCTCCTTATGTTTTTTTTCTTTTTCTTATATTCGTTCACGTTCTGTAACACCTTGTGTTTTAGTGGATTTATTGCCTTGTTTGGGGTGAAATGGTTAAAAAAATGAAATGAAATACGAATCAACTGCAGAGTTCCTGAATAGCAGCCTTCAGTCCGACTCCTTAACCATGGGGCTTTTGTGTTTTCTTGTTCTCACGCTGAATTTAAAAGAAGCAGCAAGATTAAACATTTTTTTCCTCGATATGATTGGATTATCCTCCCTACTAATTATCTCCCTTTACAGATTGTCATCAATTATCTGCTTTGTTATTGTCTTAACATTGCAGGGTATTTATCGCATTGCGCCAATTATAAAGACGTTAGCGAAAATTTCTCACTCAGAAAAAAAAAAAAAAATTAAACTAAACTAAAAACCGAGAAACGGAAGCTGAACGAAAAACTTGTGATTAAGAATTTATACATATCTGTTTGTAAATCCTTAATTATTTTCTGTCAGCTTAATGAGGAAGATTTTGAAGTTTGTAAAAGAAGCGAAAATGATATAATGACGAAAACGATGCGAGGCGGACAAAGAAGACAAACCCTCTGCACGAAAAAAAAAAATGAATAAAGACGAAAACGGTTTAACGTAAAGCGAAAAAGAAAAAAAAAAGAAGAAAAAAAGAAATGAAAGAAAAAAAGTAGAAAAACGGAGAATTAAACTTTTAAATATTTGCCTTCACATCGTAGAACAACAGTATCGATCCTCATTGGGGACATGTATCAGATTAAACTAATTTTACCAAATATCAATATGATCTCTTTTTCCTGTTTTTTTTTTTTCTCTTTTTTCTTTTTTTTTGCTTTGTAGAGCAATAGATAGAAGTCTCGCTGACCATTACTACTGAAGAGAGATCGATCCTCATTGGGGATGTACAAATGAGTCATAGTTATTTTTAGATTGTAAGAATTGTTTGAGGAGGGGAGAGGTGATTATAATGATTTTAGTGATACAAATCTTATTAATTAACCCTTTGACCCCTGTGTTCCTGAACAATTTTAACCTTTCTGCCTGAGCCCCTGAGTCAAAATTCGCAAATAATTCTCCTTTTGTAGAGCAATTACTAAAAGAATAGCTGACCACTACTACTGAAGAGAGATGGATCCTCACTGGGGATTCACAAATACGGCAGATAAATCAAATCTTATTAAATATCAAAAAGTTGTGTTTTTGTGGATCAATGATTAGAAGATTACTGGAAAGTGATTGATCCTCATTGGGGATTCATATATGTGTAATATTATTCTCTTTTTGTGGAGCAATTGCTAGAAGAATCATTGACGATTACTACTGAAGAGATGGATCCTCATTGGGAACTCACAAATGTGACTGATAAATTTAATCTTATTAAATATTAATAAGTTGTGTTTTTGCCGATCAATAATTAGACGACTCTCTGATAGCTTCTGCTGGAGAGAGAACGATCCTCATTGGGGATTCATATATGAGTCAGATAAAATTAATATTATTAATTTTACTTTTATGAAACAATTACTAGAAGAATTGCTAAACTCTACTACTGAAGAGAGATAGATCCTCATTGGGGATTTTCAAATGTGGCAGATAAAATTAATCGTATTAAATAACATAAGTTTTGTGGATCAATACTCTTTTCTGCTGAGGAACAATTACTCGAAGAATCGGTGAACACTAATACAGGAGAGAGATTGATCCTCATTGGGGATTAACATACGTGTAAGATAAAATTAATATTATTCTTTTTGTGGATCTCCTGCAAGAAGAATCCCTGACCACTAAAATGATCGATCCTCATTGGAGATTCATAAACATAGCTGATAAATTTAATCCTATTAAATATCAATAAGTTGTCTTTTTGCGGATGTATAATTAGAAGATTCGCTGACCTCTACTAATGAAAACAGATCGATCCTCATTGGGGACTCATACAAGTGTCAGATAAAACTAATCATATTAAATAACAATAAGATGTCCTTTTCTGTAGCAATAATCAGTCAGCTCGACGTACTGTACGCTTCTAATTTAGAAATTTCGATCCTTATAAGGAATTCACAAATGTAACCTTTGTGCCAGACAACGCTAAGCTTAGTAGATATCACCAGGGTAACTTTTGTGGACAATGGTTAGCAAACTTGATGTGCTGACCACTATTACTAGAGATATATCGATCCTCATTAGGGATTACACTTACCACACGGCAACATGCTTAGCAATTATCTATACAGTCTTTTTACGTAGCAACAATTAGTAAGGTAGATATATAGACTAATAGTCCTGAATAATGATCGATCCTCACTGTGGCGCATATATGTGATTGTAGCCTTGATAATATCGAAGATTTTGAAAACAGGATAATACAAAAATGGAAAGAAAAGAATATTTTTAAATTGATAAATAAAGTAGGAAAAAACAGCAAGAGACAAAGTGCTGGGGAGAGGGAATGTGTAGGAAAAAAGAGAAAGAATGGGAGAATTGTTTAAGTGAAGAGAGAAAAAGAGAGAGAACGAGAGAGAGAGAGAGAGAGAAAGATATAAAGGGAAAAAAAAGAAAAGTAACCCGATATATGTGTGATGGAAAGTGTGTAACTGTAAGAAGGAGGGGAAAGAAAAAAGAAAGAAATGAAAAGAAAAGAAGGAAAGGAAAATGAAAGAGAGGAAGACGGTAGAAACGTAAGTAAAAGAAGGAAAAATAGGATAGGGAAATAGAAGGAGATAAAAAAGAAACAAAAGAAGAAGAAAGAAAAAGTAAAAAAAAAAAAGGGAAAGGAGAGAAAAAGGTAAAAAAAAAAGTAAAGAAAGTAAAGGAAGGAAAATAAACGAAAAGGGAGAATGAAAAAGACGGAAATCCAAGCGAAGAAAATCAAATAAAATGAAGGATGATAAGAAAAGAAACATAAAGAAAGGGAAAGAAAAAAATGTAAAAGCAAAAGAAAAAAAAAAATGAAAGGAAAAACGGTAAAGAATGAAAGGAGATGAAAAAAGAAAAGAAAAGTATTAGGAAATGAAACAAAGAGAAAAGAGAGAAAATTAAAAAAAATGAATGAAAAACTGGAGAAGGAAAAAGAAGGAAAAGAAAAAAGAAAGAAAAAGAAGGAAATAAAAAAAGGAAAGAAAGAGGAAAAGAACAGAAACAAAAGAGAAAAGAAAAAAGAAAAGAAAAACAAAACGTGAGAGAAAAATAAATGATCAAACGAAAAAATGGAATGAAAATAAGGAAGAAAGTGTTGTATAGAGATAAATCGTCACTGCCGACACTGGGGTTTGAACACAGATCAACAGTGAGCAAACACGGACGATTCCATTATTATATAAGTAGATCATATGATCGTATAGGAAAAGTATAAATGGGAATTAGCGTGACGTCTATTCTCTATACTATCGACTATCTATTTCTCTATACTGATCATTATACGAATTACTATTCGGTGATTACTATTTGAACAAGTATTACTAGTACGAGTATTATTTGAAGGTGTTACTACTGCCAGCATCTGTATATACAAAGTCTCGTTTACAACGAGAATTTCGGAAGTGATAACGAGCATTCGTTGACCTAACGGAAAATTACAACGAGTGATCGTCTAACATCACAAAAGAAAGAAAGAAAAACATAAAATAAAGAAGGAAAAGAAAGACAGAAAAACGAAAAAGAAAAGAAAGAAGGAAAATAAAAGAAAAGAATGAAAATAAGAAAGAAAGAAAGAAAGAAAGAAAAGAAAAACGAAAGAAAAAGAAGAAAGGAAAAGAAAAAAGGACGAAAGGAAAACGAGCAAAAGAAAAATGGAATAAAAATAAGAAGACAAACAAAGAAAGACAGAAAGGAAGAAAACAAAGGACGAAAGATAGGAGAGAAAAAAGAAAGAAAAGAAAGTAAAAAAAAAAAAAAAAGAAAAAGAAAAAAGAAAATAAAAAAGAAAAAGGAAAGAAAAAACGATAAAAAATGGAATAAAAGATGAAAAAAGAAAGAAAAAAAAATAAAAAAAAAAAAGGAATAAAAGAAGAGAAACAAATAAAAGGAAAAAAAAAAGAAAAACGAAAAAAAAATAAAAGAAAAAAAAAAAGGGAAGAAAAAAAAAAAAAAAAAAGAAAAAAAGGAAGGGAAGAAAATAAAAGAAAAAAGGAAAAGAAAAATAAAAAATGGAATAAAGATTAGAAAATAAAGAAAGAAAAGAAAGAAAGTAAAAAAAAAAAAGAAAAGGAAGGGAAAAAATAAAAGGAGAAAAGGAAAGAAAAACGATAAAAATGGAATAAAAGATTAGAAATAAAGAAAGAAAAGAAAAGAAAAAAAAAAAAGAAAGAAAAGGAAGGGAAGAAAATAAAAGGGAGAAAAAGGAAAGAAAAACGATAAAAATGGAATAAAGATTAGAAATAAAGAAAGAAAAGAAAGAAAGTAAAAAAAGAAAGAAAAGGAAGGGAAGAAAATAAAAGGGAGAAAAAGGAAAGAAAAACGATAAAAATGGAATAAAGATTAGAAATAAAGAAAGAAAAGAAAGAAAGTAAAAAAAGAAAGAAAAGGAAGGAAGAAAATAAAAAGGGAGAAAAGGAAAGAAAAACGATAAAAAATGGAATAAAGATGAGAAACAAAGAAAGAAAAAAAGAAAGTAAAAAAAAAAAGAAAGAAAAGGAAAAAAGGAAAAACGATAAAAATAAAAGGAAACAAAAAGAAAAGGAAAAAAAAAAACGAAAAAATGTAAAACGATAAAGATTAGGAATAAAGAAAAAAAAGAAAGAAAGTAAAAAAAAAAGAAAAAAGGAAGAAAATAAAAGGAAAAAATAAAAGAAAAAAAAATTAAAAGATTAGAAATAAAGAAAGAAAAAGAAACAAAAGTTAAAAAAAAAAGGAAAGGAAGAAAATAAAAGGGAGAAAAAGGAAGAAAAACGATTAAAATGGAATAAAGATTAGAAATAAAGAAAAGAAAAAAGTAAAAAAAAAAAAGAAAGGAACAGAGGAAAACCTTAAACATTTTTTTTTTTTTAGATATGAATGCTTTTCTGATCCAAGTCTTGCTAATTAACCCATAGCTTGGGGTATAATATGTGGATTCCTATCTTTTCCAAGGGTATTTGCGCGTAAGAGAATATAACAAACCAAATAGGAAATGGAAATCTACTCTCTAAGTAACAATTCTTTGCCATTATCCATTACGCCACACTCATATCCACGCTTACTTCACTTCGCTCGTCTTGGGTATGACGACAAACTACATCCGCGTCCTGGGTATGACGATAAATTATATCCGCGTGCTGGGTAAGACGATAAACTACATCCGTGTCCTGGGTATGACGATAAACTACATCCGAGTCCTGGGAAGACGATAAACTAAATCTGCATCCTGGGTATGACGATAAAATGCATCCGCGTGTTGGGTAAGACGATAAACTACATCCGCGTCCTGGGTATGACGATAAACTACTCCCGCGTCCTGGGTAAGACGATAAACTACATCCGCGTCCTGGGTATGACGATAAAATACATCCGCATCCTGTGAAGACGATAGACAACATCCGCGTCCTGGGTATGACGATAAACTACATCCGCGTCCTGGGTAAGACAATAAACTACATGCCCGTCCAGGGTATGACGATAAAATACATCCGCGTCCTGGGTATGACGATAAAATACATCCGCGTCCTGAGTATGACTATAAACTACATCCGCGTCCTGGGTAAGACAATAAACTGCATCCGCGTCCTGGGTAAGACGATAAACTACATCCGCATCCTGGGTATGACGATAAACTACATCCGAGTCCTGGGAAGACGATAAACTACATCCGTGTCCTGGGTATGACGATAAACTACGTTCGCGTCCTGGGTGAGACGATAAACTATATCCGCGTCCTGGGTATGACGATAAAATACATTCGCGTCCTGGGTAAGACCATAAATTACGTCCAACAGCAAGGCCTCTGATCTGGACGTTTTGATGAGCGTGGAACCACATCTTAATTGCTGATGTTCCCAGGTCCACCCTGACCCGGGGTGGTAGCACCTGTTAGGGTCCTATCTATGGGGAAATAGTTAACTCCCTAACCGGGGTAAAAATAGGTTTTAATACCAGAAATACTTTGTAAAAACTATTACAAGCAATAAATTTTTGAAGAAAAAATATTACCAGCAAAATATATTTTTTGAAAAAAATTACCAGGTATATATTTACAAAAAAATATCAGCAATAAAAATCTTGTCGGCATTAAATAACCCATTGAGAATGATATGCCATTAAACAAAATAAACCAAAAATATGCTATTCATAAAATTATCCTAAAAATCTGGTCGGCATTAAATAACCCATTGAGGTGTTGATATACCGTAAAGCAAAATAAACCAAACCAAATCACCTACAAACTGATTTCTTACAAAGAATACATATTCTATTCATACGAACCTATCCTAAAAATCTTGTCGTCATTAAATAACCCATTGAAGTGTTGATATGCCGTAAAACAAAATAAACTTCACCTCTCACTCCCAAACGATCACCCATATAGGTAATGGCCAGTCTTGACGTTGCTTAACTTCTTTTGGAATGTCATATTTATCATACCGTTGCCAGCTAGACGATAAAAAATTAATCCAAGGATTAAAGTATTGGATTTGGTGACATAGCCAAGCATTGGAAACAGAGCGAGCAATAATTGAGCAGAACTACATAAAAATAAGAACAGTATAATGTGAAGAGCCTGTCCCCGAGATTAAATAAAGGGATCATTTTCGAATTCCCTGTAGGTTACCCAGATCGATATGCACCTCATGAAGGATGGAGGTGATGCTAAACAGCCGAAACGTTGTAATAATGTGTAATTTGAATATAAATAGTGTAAGCTATATATATATATATATATATATATATATATATATATATATATATATATGATTTCTATATATATTATATATACGCGGTACTTATTGGAAAGCGCTCAATATCAGTGATAGAGCTAACATATTCCGTTGTATGGATATGAGTTTGTAACCCTGAGTTTCACGCTTTTGCGATCATCAGACAAACCCTTTATCTGATCCTCGCAGATATATATTAATCCAGGTTCATTTTCCAAATCTTAGGCCTCTCTAACCTTCTAACTTTCTGTCTTGGTGTAACAAAGGGCATCAACTGATGATTTCATATTGAGGTCTTTTACACTTCTTTTTGAATCGTAGTAGCTGAAACCCCGCTTTCACGTGGCAGACGTTTTGTGAATTGAGTTGAATCTTTTCTAATTGATCACTTGAAATGATGACTCCTCTTCCTCTTGCGACCTCCTGATCCAATTTTCCTCTCTACTGTTCCCTCTTTTTAAACCTATTCACCGTTCTCGATGGTTCTTGGGTGGACTTTGAAGATGGAATCCAGAGTATTAATGTCGGTACCATTACTATGCTATAATAGGATTTGGACAATATTGCTGTTACACACGGTATATATATATATATATATATATATATATATATATATATATATATATATATATAAAACCCAGGTTGTGTGTGTGCGTGTCTGTTCGTTTATATATTGGATCGGATTTCCTACATTTTTCAACCGATTTCAACAAAACCTCACAGGACTACGTAAAACTACTTTGCGGTGGTTCTGACAACGCCAAAAATTGGAAAAACACAATTGTTTTTGCACGAAATCAATTTGAAAACACGATTAAGAGGCATCGCTGACGCGAGAATGAAAGGGGGACAACTCATATCGAGTTATACTTATTATAAAACCCAGGTTGTTTGTGTGTGTGTGGGGTGTGTGTGTGTGTGTGTGTTCGTTTATATATGGGATCGGATTTCCTACATTTTTCAACCGATTTCAACAGAACTTCAATTTTTTTTGGCAGGTAGTGTTTCTTATTGTCTGGCATACTTTTTCGTTTATTTTTACATTTAGAAGGCTTTAAAAATTCCATTTACAAGACAATTGTTTATAATAAAATTCTATTCAATCGATAGACTCATAAGGATTGAAAACAATGTTTTTGTTTGAGTTTGGGTTTGACCAATTCGTAAAACAAAATAAAAACAAAAAAACAAAAAACTAATTAAGACATGCGTGTCCGTCAACCTTAAACAATAATCTTTGTCAATTTTATTTTTCAGTCTTTATGATGGTCGATACTTGATCTATCTCTTACTGTTACATCCCCGGGCAACACCGGGCTCTACTGCTAGTATATATATTTATAAGGATATGTTTTGTGGTACAAAACTTTATGACTGCCATAAAAAGACAAAAAATTATTTCTATTACCACACCTGATGATAATCGATAAAAATTAAAACTGAAAAACAGGCTAGCTAACCAGTTTCAATCCTCGCTCAACAGAGCTAAATCGAGGTTAATAAATAGAATTATCACTAAAAAGAGATGGACAATATGTATTGAAAGAAAAAAAAGATATTGCTTAGATGGAAAATAGTTGGAGGCCCAGAAAGAAGTCCTTTGTTTGTACAGAGATGGCTTCAGCGGTAAAATATAAATAGCCCCCAACACTTTCAAGTTTGTAATTCGAGTGGGACTTGCTAAGAAAGGTAAATGAGTCCACACTGAAACTAGTAGCATTATAATGGCTGTTTATTAGGTTTCCTGCGTGTTGCTTTATTTTGACATACAGCCTTTGAGTCGTTCTCCCTATGTAGTGTGAGCCACATTTAAAGGAATAAATTGAAGAACTATTATGATGTGGAGGGAGAACGTCCTTAAGCATAGACGGAAGGACAGGCTTGGCAGGGAAAAACCACACGAGTGTTAGCAGCAAAGTAACAATGTCGAACTGATACAGAAACCTGCTTAGCATATCTACCACTGATATTACACAACCAAGGAAGTTACAGGTACACAGGACATCTTTTTACTATAGCAGGTTTAAATTTATTGAATTCAGCAATTTTAATTTTAATTATTGCTTGAACAATACCCAATGGATAGTCATTGTTACGGAGAGTAGTAGTAATAGACCTAAGTTCATCCTCCAACAATTTTAGAACAAATTATATATATATATATATATATATATATATATATATATATATATATATATATATATATATATAAATAAAAACCAATAGTTAAATATAGGTAGATATACGAGCGAACAATCGCATACAAATACATGCAAATACTTTAGCGTGTAAGAAAAAATTGTGTTCGAACACACTGCCACCTCCTTAAGAAGACGACTGACATGTTACTTATCTAAGCGGGAGCCATAAAAAGATCTATCAATCCACAATCTACAAGAATCCTTAAGAAAAATTCTCGTCGAAAACACTAGAGCTCAATGTAAATCAAATTTCCTGAAAAATACATTATAAGAGAGATCCTGTACGTCAAACATCTTTCCTTCATCATCAACCTCACCTTGTTCAACAATGGGAGCGGTATAATGAAATTCTTTTGACAATACAAAATCACCCACTCGAATTCCAGCCATGTTCAAAACATGACGGCTCGCAATTAACACTCCTACTAGAATTCAGAAAACACTCAAATAATACATCTCACACAATCAATGAAAAGAAAGTAAAAACACAAAAAAACAAAGTCTCCTTGATAATGGCTAAAGAGGGGCCGAAATCTCTTGGAACAATGGACAATATTGAAAGATTTTTAAAAGTAAGTTTCCTACCTAAACATACCTTAATCACACACACACACACACATATATATATGTATGTGCGTATATATATATATATATATATATATATATATATATATATATATATATATATATATATATATAAATAGAGAATCAACAGTTTGACTTCTATGTTTATATTGACACACTCTATCTCTGATATTGAGCACTTTATCCCATAAATATAGCACACCTTAAGACTATATTTCTTCATATATATATATATATATATATATATATATATATATATATATATATATATATATATATATATATATATATTATTCAGGCATCCATCTCCCTTTTATAAATGTTTCGTTAAAGACGACTGACAAGCTACTGTGATTAGAATTTTATTTAAATTTTCTTTTGTTCGTACAAGTATTTTCTTTTCTGGACGCAAACTGTGTGAAAATTGTCCAAAATTTCTGCATATCCAAGCGCTTTCGGCTATTCTTTTAGCCATTATCAAGGATGATTTTTCATTTTAATTTTGAGTGAATGTGTATTTTTTCTAAGTATGTATCTTAAGTTATCGTAATGTTTTATTTTCCAAACACAGTCAGCACATTGTGACCGTGTTCGTAGTTAATGTTATTGAGTGTTGGCTTTTCCTTTTTTTTTCCTGTTAGTGCTTCTATTATTTTTAATCTTTTTTTTACATGTTGGACGGGGATGTTATACCTGTATTTTCTCTAGTATGTTTCGGATGGAGTTTGACAAGTTTTCGTGTGTATTTAAATGAGTCCAAATTGAGCAATGGTCGGATAGGTGTAACGTGAGTCGTCTACATCGGGATGTAGTAGTGTGACCAATATAATACAATCCTCCTTGTGCTTTCGATGATATCGAGTGATGGGCTTCTTGGCCTTCATAGTGTTGCGTGAATATTGATAGACAAACAGTAGCATTATACGATAAGTTAGTGGAATATTATTCTTTCGATGATTTTCGACCGATGTGATTTTAAGCCTTCATAATGTTGTGCGAAGATAAGTATCGTCAATATGCTGCAATATTATTGTGTCTTTTAATCCGATTTGTGCTTTTATTTACACTATTTACATCGTTCGGGCTGTTGTTTTAATCTTTGTTGTCATATTCACGTCATTTCGGCCGTTGTAGGCTCCGGCCTTCTTCAGGTGCTTAACGTTAGAATTCCGAACCGAACTATTTATTTCGTTTTAGTGTTAGATTTTTTAAACTAAGTATTGAACTCACAACACCTTGGGTCATGTCATTTTTTGGATCACTCAACCAACGCTTTTATCCATTGGTCCATGTGCACTTGGGAATTTTTTTTAAAACATTTCACTCCTAGCAAGGCGAGAGTGGTAATGACACGCAATGGGTTACAGAGAGTGAGAGCAAGAGTAAAAAGGGTTGATTGCGGAAAGGATAAAGAGAAGGACGGGGAATCACAAGATGTCGATTAATATTACATTTGAATATTTGAAGATTATAGCTACCAAAGAAGCAAGTAAGAGGAAGGGAGTTCCACTGCCGGGAAGTGCGAGAGAAGAAGTTGTTGGAGTAGAAGAAGTGGTTACATTTAACTGTTTCGACAGTAAAAGGGTGGGACCGAGATGCCAACCTAGTAGAACGTTTAAATTCATGCAGTTGGGGCACTACTGAAAATAGCTTGCCAGAGTAGTTGCCATTAAAATATTTGTAGAAAAGACAGAAGGAAGCCACAGCACGTCTGTGACATAGTGACTGTAGATCAGATGTTAGGTCAGGATATATCACATTGCATGTCGGTCTTTGGATTTTGTCGAGAACCTCGTAATGGGCGGGAGGGGCACCAAACCATATATGGCAACAGTATACAATGCAAGGACGAATGGTAGATTTGAAGGATGGACTCAAACGAGAAAAAAACTTTCTGACGCGACACATTGGAGAGTTATGAAGGGCAATAAGCTAAAATGTGAAATATCCAAAAAAGAAATTGGCGAAAACCTCTACGCTGGGCGTGCTGAACATAAACGAAACCTTTCACATGACTTCAGACACACTTCTCTTATTAATTTAATTTTTCTCATTATATATATATATATATATATATATATATATAGTGAACAATAAAAAATATTAAAAAATTAAAATCTTCAGACACACTTGGTTGTAGATTAATATTCTTTCGTTTTTTTTATTATTATTTCATTTAGATCATTCGACTAGTTTCGGCCAAAATGGCCATCACCAGGAGAAGATATATTTTTGCTTGCTGGTAGCAGTGAACTACAGAAATGAATGTCTTGATGGAGAAAATGAACTTTTGTCTGTAGTTTTCATTTGTTTTTTTTTTTAATTTTTATCTTTTTAACATAAATCTTTTAACATTCCTTGTGTTGGTCAACCAGTCTCTTTTAAGTTGTTATTTGAGATAAGAGCTGGATGGATCTATGCTTCTCTGAATTCCCCAGGTATATTGGTTCGCTAGTTTGTTTCTATCGGCTGTGAAGGCAATATTTTCATTAGTCCAAAATAATTCCACATAGGCGCGTGAATTTATTTCCAACTTCTTCTAACCACGTCGGTCAATCTCTGTGATGGCCAGGTTTTCATTGGCCCAACGAAAATTTCACATAGCCTAGTGAATTCGTTTCCGCTTTTTTCCACAGTCCTTCGAATTTGAAGGGATTAGGTAAATGAAGTTACAATTATTTGATACGCACTTCAGAACTAAAGAGGTACCCACTTTCATCATTGTAAAAAAAAAAAACAAAAAACGATCGTGTGCTAATGGTAATTCTATAACCATAGTTTAGATATAGCACAAGGCCGAAAGTATGGGGCGGCTAGTGAAGATCGAACCCACTACTCAGTTGTAATTGTTTTAGCGAGACAAACTTGCTAACCAGTGCATCACGTCCAGGTACCCTGGTGATTTTCCAAGCGTAGCATAGACGTGGCACAACGCCGAAAGTATGGGGCACCCAGTGAGGATCGAATTCACTATTCAGTCGGAATTGATCTAGCGAGACAAGCTCACGAACCATTACAAGACGTCGAAGTGTCCAAAATGATTCTCTAAGCGTAGCTTAGATGTGGCACGACGCCGACAGTACGCTGCACCCGGTGAGGATCGAATTCACTATTCAGTCGGAATTATATCGCGACGAATCAATGAGGAAGGAAATCATGGAGAAAAGACGGCAGGAAGAGAGTTGATTAAAAGAAAGAGAAAGAGAAAGAAAGAAAGAGAGCAGGAGAGAGAGGGAGAGAAAGGGAAAGAGTGGGGGAGAGAGAACGGGAGAGGGAGAGGGAAGGGAGAGGAAGAGATAGGTAAAGAGGGAGAGGGAGAGAGGGAGAGAAAGAAAATAGCTGGAGAAAAAGACATGCAAAAATTACAATGAAGAAGGCGAATGACAAGAAAGGGGAGACAATTAAGTTGACTTACTTTGTGGAATCAATTTGAAAGAATCTAATTTCTTTGTCGTCTTCGTTTTTATGGGATTTTATTAATTCCGTCAAGGCTCGTCTAATTAGGATTTGTTGGAATGAGACTTGGTAATTTGTCTTGATAACTTCATGGTGGTCGACTACTATTGGGTTTTTGAGTGACATACATTCCCAGATGCCTTCCTATTTCATTAATGTTCGCAGAGGGAAAACTGCCACAGTTTGCGCGCAAAATTCAGTACTATAGTAAACAAAATGGCGAAAATCTATCTATCTATCTATCTATCTATCTATCTATCTATAAGTTTATGGTTGATAAACTGGAGAAAACGCGATAAATGTCTGTTCATATTTATCTATCGACAACAGTCTATTCATAACTATTTAAACCAGAAATTTAAACCCCAATCTCTCTCTCTCTCTCGCTTTGCATACTTACCTATTGAAATTTATCGATCTATTCATTTATCTCTTTCACTCAGTTAATAAAATCTATCTATCTATCTATCTATCTATCTATCTATCTATCTATCTATCTATCTCTCTCTTTATCTATCTATCTATCTATCTATCTATCTATCTATCTATCTATCTATCTATCTATCTATCTCACTAAATCTATTCATGTATGTATCTGTTTGTATGTATGTATGTATGTATCTATCTATCTATCTATCTATCTATGTTTACTTTCCAGCTGTCTCTCTTTCTAACTCTCTCTCTCTCTCTCTCTCTCTCTCTCTATCTATCTATCTATCTATCTCACTAAATCTATTCATGTATGTATCTGTTTGTATGTATGTATGTATGTATGTATGTATGAATACATCTATCTATCTATCTATCTATCTATCTATCTATCTATCTATCTATGTTTACTTTCCAGCTGTATCTATCTATCTATCTATCTATCTATCTATCTATCTATCTATCTATTTATCTATCTTTATCTATCTATCTATCTATCTATCTATCTATCTACACGGTGTTTCAAATTATTAACAATGCGACATTTTTTCATTTTGTCCAAAAACTACCGGTCGGAATTTAGCGTAATTTTCACACTATCTATCTATCTATCTATCTATCTATCTATCTACAATGTGTTTCAAATTATTAACGATGTGACATTTTTTCCATTTTGTCTAAAAACTACCAGTCGGAATTTAGCGAAATTTTCACACTATAGTGGGAATGGGTATGTGCGCAGGCTGTATAAAACTGTATTGTTCTGCGGAACAAGAAACAAACGGTGGCCATTTGCAATATTAACAATATATAGAAGTGTTCCAGACTATAAACGCGTATCATTATAATCGTACAATTATGAGTCGCAAATGTTACTTGACCTATTCTTAGAAAGATATTATTACATCTGAACTTTCCAAAGACAAATATTCATTAGGGATATCCTATATAATTGGAAGATTTCACCAAACTGGGAAAAGATTTGTTGCAGCTCCTAAGAAGAGGGCCGATAAGGGTCACTCAAGGCTTGTTTCCCGACATTCTTTGTCAAGAATGAAACGTGAAGCCGTAACACAGGCCTTACCAGTGGATCACTTTTTAGGAGCATTGGAGAAGCAACGGTGTCCAGAAGTACTCGCTATCGCCCTCTGAAAAAGGTCGGACCATTAGTTAGACCAGTGACAAAGCCTCGATTGACAAAACTACACATACAAATGCGTTTGAAATTGGCAAAGAACATATAGGTCGATTTCTCGAAAGTTCTGTTCACAGAGGAAAGTCGTGCATCATTTAATAACCCTGATCATTGGAACAAAGGTTGGATCGTAAATGAACGAGATCATCATCAATGCTTGACACGCTAACAAGGAGGAAGAGGGATTAAGATTTGGTCTAGTATTATTGGAGGTATCGTGGTTGGCCTGTGGAGAGTGTCTGACGGTACGAAAATAACCGCAGATACTTATATAGCCTTCCTCAAAGAGCCTCTGGAATCTTGGTTAAAAAAAGAAAACAATCACCTTCATGAGATCCATCGTCCTTATACAAGATAATGCTCCTTCGCATTCAGCGCATAAAACTGACGGAGTAGCTGCAGAAATTAGGCTTCTGTGGACGTCGAAAGATGAACCGGGCGGTCAGTTTTCCAGACTTAAACACAATTGAAAACTTGTATAGCCTTCTAAAGCGACGTGTTTATGAGAATGGCTGTCAATTTAGAAGCAAGGATGACTTATGGCAGGGAATAATCAACTTATCACGTGAAATTACGCCAGAGGAAATCTAGAAATTGCTGACCCAACGCATTTCCAAGTTAATTTATAAAAAGGATCACATATCTCATATTAACCAAATCCACTATCCTTTGTGAAATATGTCTACTTTTTTTATTTCGCTTAAATTTCCTCTTAGTTACTCTACATATCCATAAAAACTGGTAAATAAATCAAAGTGTTATTTTCTTTTTTTTACAGGTATATTTCAAACATCTCGTTAAAAATTTGACATAATCACCTTTAACGAAATTAGGTAAATGATCGTAACTTCTTTTTCTTTTTCAAGAACCTCACAATTTTTTGAATAGGATGGAAAAGTGTCGTCATTAATAATATGAAACGCAGTCTATCTATCTATCTATCTATCTATCTATCTATCTATCTATCTATCTATCTATCTCATTCTCTTTGTAACTATCTAAAAAGTTTTAAAACTAGCTTTATTGAAGAATAAAATCATAAAATTTGTTAAGCAGTAAAAAGTGTAATTTAGTTCATTTGATATTTATGAGCAAGGTACCTCAAGTATTCGATAGTATACATACACGCACACATACACACACACACATATATAAAGTAGATTAGTAAAGTTAATGATACAAAACTTTAACGTTTAAAATTAACTTTACTAATCTACTTGATAAATTGAACTGTACCACATATTTGATACATATACATACATACATAGACACACACACACACACACACAGAGACATATATATATATATATATATATATATATATATATATATATATATATATTCAGTTGTATGAATATGAGTTTGTAACCCTGGGTTTCACAATTTTGCGATCATCAGACAAATTGATTTCTTTTTAAAAATTGAATCTATTTAGTTTGTCTGATGATCGCAAAAGCGTGAAATCCAGGGTTACAAACTCATATCCATACAACTTTATATGTTGGCAATATCACTGTTAATTGAGCACTTTCCAGTAAGTACCGCGCATATATAATATATATAGAAATTACATATATATATATATATATATATATATATATACGTACACATACAAACACCCTTATATATATATATATATATATATATATATATATATATATATGAAACTAATTATACAATACTTTATGTAAAACTGGTTATTTTCTAATATAAAGTCTTCAATCAAATTAAAATCTATCTCAGTCTATCTATTTAACTATCTATCGTTTTCTTTCTGTTCATATCTATTGAGAAAAATATGAAAGCTCAGATGGGCCTCGTATATATGATTCATCGCTAAATATGGTGGGAAATGGTTAAAAATACCATTTCCGAAAGTACCTGACTCTTCGTGATATTCTCTGTCATTACAAGATCCAGATCCTTGTGTCCTAGTGGCTTTATTGCCTTACTTGGAGGGAAATTGAAATGAAATATCAATCGTTATCTTCTGTCTTCTTCATTCTTGTTCTTTTATTGTCCTCTCTCCGTAATATTAGCTTTTCTCCTATTCTTTAACACTCAGTAACCCACTTGCGTCTTCTTGCGTCTTAGAGGCTTTATTGCCTTGCTTGGGGTGAAATTTAAATGGAATGTTAATCGTTATCTTCTGTCTTCTTAATTCTTGTTCTTTTATTGTCCTCTCTCCGTACTAATAGCTTTCTCCTATTCTCTAACCTTCAGTAACATCCTTGTGTCTTAGTGGCTTTATTGCCTTTCTTGGGGTAAATTTAAATGCAATGTCAATTCGTAAAATTGATACAGAATTTATCCATTTTAATGTTTCAGTCAAAGGAAGATCACGAACCTGTGGGCAGGGGAGGGTGGAAGGTATTAGTTTTAAAGGAAAGTGGTTTTATAAAATTAAACCCGGATATTGAAATGACGTTATGACATTAAATTCGGTTATAAGAAGAATGATGTGTTAATTTGAAACCAAAAGAGAGCCGCAGAGGGAGCTTTATAAAGAATATATATATATATATATATATATATATATATATATATATATATATATATATATATATATATATACGTTCCTACTAAA
>CAHIKZ030000678.1:702500-707500 GCA_903632075.3 Acanthosepion pharaonis | reverse complement strand
ATTTCAAAATTAACATTAACAGTAGAGCGTAATATTATAATTATTTACTATTAAAAGATAAGTATATATATATATATATATATATATATATATATATATATATATATATATATATATATATAGTTAGCTATTATATGTTATATATCAATCTCTGATATTGAGCGCTTTCTAATAAGTACCACTCATATAATATATAAATAATTATACATATATATATTTATTTATATTTATATTCACTTTTCTCTCTCTCTCTCACACACACACACACACACACATATATATATATATATATATATATATATATATATAGATGGTTTTATGATTACTTGAGTTATTTACATTATTAAGACTGATATCCTCATCTCCATTGCCATTTTCACAACGTTTCGGCTGTTGTACGCTCCGCCATTTTTCAGGTGATTAGAATTTCGAACCGAACCCTTTATTTCGTACACCGGGGTAAATTGTTCTAGTTCTATGTGCCATGCCTCTTCCAGATGTCTCAGATTTACTTAATTCCCCTTGATAAATCAACTCTGCAAAATTTTGTTTTCACTGCTTGGCCTAGAGATTGAACTCCCAATTCACAGAGGTATGGCACGTGGAACTTGTCTGATGATCGCTGAAGCTTGAAATTATATTTGTTATCTCTGTCTAACCGAATTGAGCACTGTTATATTTACACCTTATACTAAGGCGCACAAATGCGATTGCTAAAATCTATTTGATTTACCCACGTTCCTCCCCTCTCTCTCTCTTTCTATATATATATATATATATATATATATATATATATATATATATATATATATATATATATAAACTGTTATTGGTCAGATTTGAGTCCGACCAGGGACTGGTTATGTTAAAACTGTTCTAAACTCAACCCAAAAACTGAAAAATCCTGAGCTTCTAAATATTAAATAGTAAATCACAGGAATATTAAACATTTACGCACTCGCTACCATGGTTTCAGCCAATTTGGTTGCGTCAGGTGGAACGTGATATTTAATCTCCTAATGATTTATTTACTCATTTTCTCTCTTATATATATATATATGTATATATATATATATATATATATATATATATATATATATATGTATATATATATATATAAACATTTCTCCAGTTCACACTCATTCTCAGTTCCTTCTAAAGTGTTTTAATTATTCTTTCACTTCTAGTAGCCCATTGATTTTTAGGGCTTTATCGCCTTCCTAGGGGTGTACTGATTAAAGAAATTATATATCATTTAATACAAACGCATCTAGAAAAATATTAATATATATATATATATATATATATATATATATATATATATATATATATATATATATATATATATTTTATATATATATATATATTATTAGATCGACAGCCCGACAACAGCACTTGAGATTTGATTATAGTGGTGAAGGCCTCGTGCAGGACCATCCACACTTTTTGAAGGGCCGAATACAGAGACCTGGTGCACTACGTGCCACAAGGTCCCCAAACGACCCTCCGCAGGTTTTGAATTCAGAGTTGTCCTTCTCCTAGACCAGTTGCCATCCAAGGCTATAGAACCGAGTCTGTCCTGCTATTTACCTATAGCTGAATATAGAAGAAAAGGTTTTCACACGTATTAGCACGTAAGTGAATGCAATCGATTAGACTGGAATTCGAACTCGGGTCTCCGATTCCTCAATCCAAGCCGCTATCCATTATTTCAGCGTGCGTGCGTGCGTGCGTGCGTGTGTGTGTGTGTGTGTGTGTGTGCGCGCGCGTGTGTGTGTTTCTCTCTCTCTCTCTCTCTCTCTATATATATATATATATATATATATGTCAGTCTATCTATCTATCTATCTATCTATCTATCTATCTATCTATCTATCTATCTATCAATTTCAGTCTGTTCATATCTCTATGAATATTATCTTCAATACTTCAAGCCTCTCTGTAATCTGTCGTTGCTTCCAGGGAAAATATTCTGACGAGTTACATTAATTAGTTCCACTAGTTCGGATCTTTACAGGTTTGAGGTGTCATGTCACATCCACAGGATCAATTTGTCATCATTCTCTTTGTATTCCATTGGTAAGGAGGAAGTTACATTATGTTAGCTTCCTCCCAAAAAACTGTTACTTTGCGAAACAGACTCCTAAAAGGATGCTTCTTCAAACCCTACAATCTTTACCTCTGATCAATCGTTATATATATATATATATATATAAAAGAAATATGTTGTAGTGGTTCCAACGAGAGAAAAGTATGTATATTAAAAAGAAGAGGGGTGCCGCAAACGTTTTTGGTTGTAATGTGGATTTATTGAGAAAAAATATTATACTTTGTTTTACATAATTTCACGACACGTGTTTCTGGTCTGGTCTCGCAAACCGTCTTCAGTTGGAAAAATATTATATATATATATATATATATATATATATATATATATATATATATATATATATAAAAAAATTGTATATATATATATATATATTTATACACACACACACACACATATATATATATACATGTATATATTAGAAAAATATCTATTAGAAACGTTGTTTTATATACACAATATTCTCTTTAACATGTAATACTTTCAAATATATATATATATATATATATATATATATATATATATATATATAAATTTACATACATATATATATATATTAGAAAGAGAATATTATTTATATATTATAATAAAAATATTATGTATCTCTCTCTCTCTCTATGAATAAATATATGTATATATAAAACGCATATATATATGGATATATAATAAAATAGGAATATTATTTATATATATCAGAAAATGAATATTATATATATATATATATATATACATAAGAAAAAAGATGCTATCTATCTATCTATCTATCTATCTATATATATATATATATATATATATATATATATATATATATATATATATATATATCAAAGGCAACCAGAGATTTGCTTCTCTTTGTGTAAACAATATTTTTCTGATCATCGGCGTTCGTAGGAGACACGATAAATAACAAAGTTTATTCAATGTTTGACAGGGATAAAAAAAAAGAAGAAGGTAGATATAGATAAATATAGAAATAAAAAAAAAATTACCGGATGAAAATGGGATCTTAATTCGTGATAAGGGCTGATGACAAGAGAAGCTGTGATCTCAATCTCCTGGTTGAAACGAGCAGATAGATTGACAGATAGGCAGGTGTTTGCCTTAGCGTCCGGTCATTAAGATCAAGTCGAGTGATTGCAATCACCAACTCCAGATGGAATTCCCAGCAGAATTGTAATCAGAATGAACATTACACGTCGTCATTGGAACCAAAAAATTCCTCAGATTCATCATAAATCCTGTCACGCGGCAAAGAAATCGTACAACGCAATATGGAATCAGGAAAAAAGTGAAACATTTGTTAGCAGCAACAGAACATATAGTTAATTGCGAAAGAATTAACGACATTATTTTTGGTGTTTCTATCGACTGTTTCTCTTTGGTTCTTTGTTTGGTTTACCATTTTTTTTTTGCCTAATATTTTTTGGCATCCGTCCGACTCTATGTAATGATTTCCACTCCAAGTCTATTTTAATAACATTGTCTTTATCTTGTCATTTTTCCGATCTTCAAATAATATCCAATGTTGTCGGTGATAATACCTCTTTTCTTCTTCTTCTTCTTCTTCTTCTTCTTCTTCTTCTTCTTCTTCTTCTTCTTCGTACCAAGTCCATTCCTTCCTGTCCTTTGTAACAAGGCCCTCTCCTGCCATCTATTTACAGAAGCTTTCTTCTCCTTCTATATGACGTATCCCTTCATGACGTGGGCGATCATGGTTCTCCACAACTTCCTTTCCTTTGTATCTCTTAAAACTTTTTCGTAAATTTTGTCTTTTTGTTATCTCTTCTAAACCCGATTCTGCCATCCACTTACACAAGATCCTTCTTCTTCTTCTTCTTCTTCTTCTTCTTCTTCTACTTCTTCTTCTAGGTCCCATGTTCCTTCAGGACGCTGGCGATAATGACTCTCCACAACTTCCTGTACTTTATATCCCTTAGTAAATTTTGTATTTTGGCTATCTCTCCAAAATCCAATTCTGTCATCAATTTAAATAAGTTCATTCTTTTTTTCTTCTTTTCTGTGCCATGTTTTTACAGTACCAGGGCGAACATAGTTCTCCACAACTTCCTTTCCTTTGTATCACTTAATGAATTCTTACTTTTTTGTATCCTTTCCAATCCCTATTTTGTCATCCATTTTCACAAGGTCATTTTTCTTCTTCTTTTAGTTCCCAATTCCCTTCAAGACGTGGGCGATCATAACTCTCCACAACTTCTTGTGCTTTGTATCTCGTAGTAAATTTTGTCTTTTCGTTATCTCTCCTAAACCCTATTTTTTATCTATCTACACAAGCTCGTTGTTCTTGTTGTTCTTCTACATGCCATTGCCATTCAGGATGTAGGGGTGGGGATCATGGATCTCCACAACCTCCCGTACTTTGTAGATTTTTTTGTTAGGTAGGTTCCTTTGACTTTCCATATATTCTGTGAGTGTGATGTTTTCCAAACCCTCTTTCTGAGTTAAGGACAAATATGGAAGAGGAAGGCCCATTTTATGGCAATACTTCAAGTGAAGCGTACCTGCTGCTTGTTAAAATCGGCATTCAATAAATTTTATCATGTACTTTTCATCACCATTTGAAATACATATACCAATATTTAACTGAAAAAAAAATTGCTATATTTATGAGGTGGGGAAAGTGATCGAATGATGACATAGAGCATTCTAAACATAAATTTCTATCTATCTATCTATCTATCTATCTATCTATCTATCTTCTTTCCGCTGACAACGATAAATACTGTTTTCTTGGAATTGATGTTTAGTTCTTTCTTCTCGCTTTCCTTCCCTACCTCCTGTAGGTGATTTTAAAGTTTCCATTCCGTATCTGTAGAGGACCGTCGGGCCGGGGGGGGGGATGAAGAGGAAAAGAAAACACGTGCGTTTATATTCC
>CAHIKZ030000678.1:682500-697500 GCA_903632075.3 Acanthosepion pharaonis | reverse complement strand
TACTGCTTAGTTCATGCGAAAAGGGGGATTAAGGACAGACAGAACAAAAGGGGCGTCAAGGAGCCCTCCCCCTTTGAAAGGTTCCCCGTCGGATATTCAAACAACTGGAAGTGTTAGTACCGCTAGCGTAATTTAGTTATAATATGGTTTTCTACAGTTCCATGTTATATTTAGGAACATTTACTATCACCGAGGTGGCTTTGTACATTTCCAAAACCTTAAGGATCCAACAATGTCGGAGACTATCAAAGATTTTACGGTAGTCTATCCGTGATGTGCTTAAATTTCAACGTTTTTTCCTATAATTTTCCTATATTTTGGATAAACTATTTGCATGAGTTTTTTTATGGATTGATTCCAGATGACAGACCCCAAATTTACCTTGTCATTATCATAATTCTATTATAATTGTTCTTGTCTCTCCGTTCGTTGGTTTGTACGACCACTACGCCCTGCCAATACCTTATAAATAATCGATTATCCCGTTTTGATTACGTGGAAAGACGGGAAAATACAGTAATTGATTTCTGAAAGAAAATAAAAGATGGAAAGAAAGAAAGAAAGAAAGAAATAAAGAGAGAATCAGATTAAGTTGATAAGAACAGATACTACAGTTTGATCTTAGCCAAAAGGCCGTTTATTTATTTGACACCCCACTGAGTCAAGTAGTGACACAAGGTCGGTTTCTAACGTGGCGACCCGCTCCAAGCTGGTCTTAGCTGGTCATAGCTTGTCTAAGCTGGTCAGAGCTGGTCTAAGCTAGTCAGAGCTGGACTTGACTTGTCCTATCTGGTCCAGACCCGAGCCAAGCTAGACGTAGCCGTGATCGAATCTCAGTCAAAAGGCCGAGAAACGATTCTATTTTATTTTCTCACATGTGCCACAAGGCCAGTTTTATGTGGAGAACCCGAGCATCGCACCCATGTCAGATCCAAAAATACCCCTGCCCTTGCAACAGTCGCTTGCGCTGGCATCCTTATTACTAACGATCCCTCACCCGACCTTAGTGCAACGTGCGAGGGACTGACGCGCGCAGATGTTTCCCGTGACCGGAAACGTCCTAATCTGTCCGCAGACAGAGACACAAGGACAGCTACTACACTTTGAGCCAAAAAAACGAGAAGGAATGGCGACCGTGATATAAGCGTCATTTTTCAGACGCACATTATCGAACAATAGAAACGGAGTAAGGCAATTGTTAAAAATCCAATTGCCACCTTAAAAAATTACGTCTGCTGAATTATTTTAAAATTCTTATTAAGAGGAATGTTCGTAATACAGGGATTTGACAAATCCTTATTATTATTATTATTATTATTATTATTATTATTATTATTCCATTTCCTTTGATTAATGGTGTGTACAGATTTCTCTCCGGATCCCCCCCCCACCACCAGAGACCTCAGGTTAGAAATGGATCATGACATTTTTCCACTGATCAACTAAAAAAAAAAAATCATATTTTACACAGATCAAACCAATCGTAAGGTGTTCGTGAGAACAATTTTTGTATTTCTTTAAGGCATTGGTTTCCAGGAATCCCTTCAATAAGTCTACTGGAATCTTTTCCAACCAATCCGATGTTGATGTTCCCATATGCCACATTTTTGAGATTTCGATTTCAAGGTCCTTGTATTTTGACAGCTTTTTGAAGATCTTCAAAGATACATTGCAGTCTGTAGGGACTACCATATCAATAAGGAGACGCTTGTTGTTTTTTTTTGCGATCGCTAATAACAATGTCTGGGCGGTTAGCTTTGATTTTTCTTTATTATTATTATTACTATTATTATTATTATTATTATTATTATTATTATTATTTTTCACCCCAAAGATTAAGTGACAGTGGGTCTTCTCAAGTTCGGACAAGCGAACGTAAAATTCTGACTTCATGGCAAAACAAACGGGGACTGAGTCAGATAAAACCGAGAACTGGCCTATTTTATAGACTAGGAAAAAATCCCAGCATATAAAAGGGGAGGGGAAAAGGTTTTACGGACTTTCCCACCAAGATTGGAACCAACAGATTTGAAACCTTTAGCGCGTTGTACAAAATGTTTCTACAGCCACAACACGCAAATCTGATCATCAAACAATAGTGTGGTTGGATTTTGCGCTAGTGTTGTCATATCCAGCTATGGCAACAAGAAAATGACTAACTGAAAAATGTAGTTGTATGGCCACTTACACCCATGATGTGATACCATGGATGAGGATAAAATACTTAAGAATATCGCAAAGTGCTAAAGGCTAAATTTAAACTTCCAATGGTTATACGGAAAACAAATAAATAGATAACATTTATGAATAAAGTTGCAGATGCCAGGCTAGAGTCGGGATGGTGATAAACGAATTAATGAGCGGTCTTTTGGATACAGAGCATTCATATATGGAAATTTCCAGATCCATTAAACCAAGGTGAATGGTTAACACAGAAAAACTGCCTTTGTAGATAATGTTGTTTAATTAACAAAGACAAATAGAAATTCATTATTATAGAAAGAAATTTGTTGCTGTAGAAAGAAAAAAAAAACATCGCTATAGTAGAAAGAAAAAATCGGCTAGTGTAGAAAAAAAAAAGAAATCCATTACTGTAGCAAAAATTCATTATTGTGGGAAAAATTTAAAAACCTGGGGGTCTTAGCAATGATCATGATGTCCTAAATATCTTCGTAATATTGTGACTTTCATATGGATGCCATGAATGGTGCCCAAACCGTTCAGAAATAACTACATTCCCCGCTGTATACAACCGCTTCCTAAGATCAATGATTTAAAAAGGCTTTGAGCGAATAAAAGCTGAGGGTCTTGGCAAAAATCATCAAGTTCTTAAATATCTTTGTCAGATTGAGACTTTCATATGGATGCCATACATGGTGCCAAACCCGTTCAGAAATATCTAAACTCTCAGCTATATACAACCGCTTCGTAAGATCAATGATTTAAAAAGGCTTTGAGCGAATGAAACCTGAGGATCTTGGCAAAGATCATCATGTTCTTAAATATCTTCGTCAGATTGAGACTTTCATATGGATGCCATACATGGTGCCAAACCCGTTCAGAAATATCTAAACTCTCAGCTATATACAACCGCTTCCTAAGATCAATGATTTAAAAAGGCTTTGAACGAATGAAATCTGAGTGTCTTGGCAAAGATCATCATATTCTTAAATATCTTTGTCAGATTGAGACTTTCATATGGATGCCATACATGGTGCCAAACCCGTTCAGAAATATCTAAACTCTCAGCTATATACAACCGCTTCGTAAGATCAATGATTTAAAAAGGCTTTGAGCGAATGAAACCTGAGGATCTTGGCAAAGATCATCATGTTCTTAAATATCTTCGTCAGATTGAGACTTTCATATGGATGCCATACATGGTGCCAAACCCGTTTATAAATATCTAAACTCTCAGCTGTATACAACCCTCCCTAAGATCAATGATTTAAAAAGGCTTTTGAGCGAATGAAATCTGAGGGTCTTGGCAAAGAATCATCAATCTTTCTTAAATATCTTCGTCAGATTGAGACTTTCATATGGATGTCATGCATGATGCCAAACCCGTTCAGAAATATCTAAACTCTCAGCTGATCAACCGTTTCAATGATTTAAAAAGTCTTTGAGTGAATGAAACGTGAGAGTCTTGGCAAAAGATCCTCATGTTCTTAAATATCTTCGTCAGATTGAGACTTTCATATGGATGCCATACATGGTGCCAAACCCGTTTATAAATATCTAAACTCTCAGCTGTATACAACCGCTTCCTATGATCAATGGTTTAAAAAGTCTTTGAGCGAATGAAATCTAAGGGTCTTGGCAAAGATCATCATGTTCTTAAATATCTTCGTCAGATTGAGACTTTCATATGGAGTGAAATCTGTGGCCCTTGGCGAAAACCATCCTTCTTCGGAAATTCTAGACTGGCGCTACAGAATCAAAAACAAAACGTACTAGATAAAAGAAAGCTTATTACACGAGTTCTTTCACCAACAGCAACGTCTAAAATGGATCTCTCTTTAACTTAAATAGAAAATAATAACTTAATCAAGATATTGATGTTCCACAGTACTTCAAATAAAAGTTTAGGAAGGAAATCAGTCCTAGAATTGCTGCAAACAGTGAACTTAAGAAACCTGCTTCCCTGAAACATTGATTAAGATCGCCCCTTCTGTTCTCCCTGTCATTAATCCCCACCATCCGCATGAACTAAACAATAATAAGTATGGATACAATGTGAAAAAAGAAAGTGTTTAGTGACTTATTCTACATACATGATATCAAACACATTGCAAGAGAAAACAATGACTTGAAGGGTGTCCTCAATACTGTAAAATGCTTCAGTGATGACATAGGCATGGATTTCGCATTAGATAAATGTACAAAAGTAACATTCAAGAAAGGGAGAATTACATAAAATTGCGGACTGGCATGAAAGTGTTTCTAATTGAGCTCCACCTGCAAGGTTATGTGCTGATTTTATCAACATTTGTAATCAACCGGTGCACATTTGGCTGTGCAGCATTGGCCAGATATACAGTTACAAAACCTTTGTTGGATTATTTAATGATTTTTTTTCATTTTATCTTACCCAGAACATACTCACTACTTTTCCTGAAATATTGTTTTAAGAGAAAGAGTCTATAAATTTCAAACGACAGCAACACTAATTGTTCGGTCAGGGAATGCCGAATTTTTCCTTAAAGCATTACCATTACCAATTCTACCTTTAATTTCTAATTCTTTGAAAATGCATCTTCGGATTGAAGAGTTTTTTCAAAACCTTACTTTTAAGGTTGTTCATGTCTCTTAATGATGGATTCAATCATTTCCAATTTATTTCTCGATTTGAAAAGAATAACCTCGGGAAAATCAAGAAGAAGATGAAAAGAATAAGGCTAAAAGGAATAATGAAGCAGAAGAAGAAAAAAAAGAAGGCTAAAAGGAATAATAACACAGAAGAAGAAGAAGTGGAAGAAGGAGAAGAAGGCTAGGAAGAATAAAGAAGTGGAAGAAGAAGGCTAAAGAAATAATGAAGAAGAAGAGGGCTAAAAGAATAATGGCTAAAATGACGAAGAAGAAGAAGAAGAAGAAGAAGAAGAAGAAGAAAGAGAAGAAGAAGAAGAAGAAGAAGAAGAAGGAGGAGAAGAAGAAGAAGAAGAATAGGGCTAAAAAGAATAAGGAAGAAGATACAGAAGGATAAACGTTATAATAAAGCAGAAGAAATAGACGAAGAAAGCTAAACGGAATAATAAAACAGAAAAAGAAGAAGAAGAAGAAGAAGAAGAAGAAGGCTATACGGAATAATAAAGCAGATGATGATGATGATGAAGAAAAAGACGAAGAAGAAGAAGAAGAAGAAGAAGAAGGCTACACGGAATAATAAATCAAAGAAGAATAGGAAAAAATTGCTACAAGGAATAATGAAGAAGAAAAAGAAGTCTGAAAGGAATAATGAAGGAGAAGAAGAAAAAGCTAAAAAGAATAAAGATGAAGGAATCGATAGCTAAAAGTAATAATGAAGAAGTAGTAGGAGTAGTGGTAGTATTAGTAGAAAAAAAAAGATGGCTAAAAAGAAATAACGAAGAATAAAAAGAATTTGTAAAGGACTAATAAAAAAGAATTTGTAAAGGACTAATGAAGATGACAAAGAGAAAACTGGTGACAAAGGAGAGAAGAAGAAAATAAAAGACGTGATATGTTTTCATAAACTGTCAGACACATCCTCTATTCTTTGTTACAAATGATGAGATCCTGTTTTGAATTTCCAAATCTTGTTGCTTTTTCCATCCATCCCCTCCTTTTTTTTATATTTACTAAATTCATCTCCTATCAATTTGTAATCGCTTTGATGCCAGTATATGTTCTGGATTATTTTAATATCCTCCTCAAGGTTACCTAACAGTTCCAAGAGTTTTCTGTGACGTACAAAAGCATTTAACTTTGAAAACGCTTATATTTCTCATGTTAAGAAGTCTAAATTGCTTTACGACCAGAGTATACCTTACTTCAGCTACTGCTGCAGACATTTCACGTATGGTAACTGATTCTATTAGTACAGGTCATGCGAGACTAATTCCCGCCAATAGTCTTTTTGTATTTTGTAAATAGTTCCTCTGTTATATAATCAGCTGTCTTCAGTAGTCAGTTGGCAGTTGACAAGATATAGTGGCCTCTTAAAAGCTAGTCACGCCAGCATCCTGCACACTTGTTAGTAATGACAAAGAGGAAAGCGTCTCAATTAGGTGCTTCACAATTTTGTTTAGTTTTTTCTTTCTTATTTTATTTTTATTTTACTCCATCTCAAGGTTATGATTATTTTCGGAAATTAATAAAGAGGCTACATCCAACAATTCATTGAAAGGGTAAACGGGTCTTGTGCAAGATTGATGAACTCCTGAGAAGACAGTGTGATGCGTGTTCGCACAATAGAATGACTTAAGAAGGTGAGAAGAGGTCGAGAAGAATGAAAGAAATTTAAATCTTGGAGAAGAAGAAGAAGAAGAAGAAGAAGAAGAAGAAGAAGAAGAAGAAGAAGAAGAAGAAAAGATGAAGAAGAAGAAGAAGAATGAGAATGTTAAAAGGAATAAGGAATCTGAAAAAGAAGAAAAAAGTTAAAAGCAGTTAGTGAAAAAGAGAGCGAAGAAGGAAGCTAAAAAGAATTTAAAAAATGGCAAAGAAAAAGAAAAAAATAGAAGAATAAAAGCAATAACAAATGTGGAGAAGAAGAAGAAAGCTAAAAGGAATGTAAAAAAGAAGAAAAAAAAGAAAGATAAAAGGAATATCAATGGTGAAAAGAAAAAGAAGAAAATGATGAAAAGATGGCTAAAAGGTAAAACGAAGGTGAAGAAAAAGAAGAAAAAGAAAAAGAAGAAAAAAGAAGGGTAGAAAGTATAACGCAGATAAAGAAGAAAAATGGCAAAACGGAATAAAGAAGAAGAGGAAGAAAGGCTAAAAGAATAATGAAGCAGAAGAAAAAGAAGAAGAAAAGAAGAGTAAAAAGAATAATAAAAAGAAGAAAAAGATAGCTAAAAGGAATAATGAAGCTGAAGAAGAAGAAGAAGAAGAAGAAGAAGAAGAAGAAGAAGAAGAAGAAGATGAAGGCTAAAAGGAATAATGAAGCAAAAGAAAGATCAGAAGGAAAAGAATAAAAAAGAAGAAGAATCAGAGGAAGAAAAAGAAGAAAAGGATGGCTAAAAGGAATAATGAAGCAGAAGAAGAAAGGCTAAAAGAAATAATGCAAAAGAAGAAGAAGAAAAAGAAGGCTAAAAAGAAAAGAATAAAAAGAAAAAGAAGGCTAAAAAGAAGAAGAAGGCTAAAAGAAATAATGAAGAAGAAGAAGAAGGCTAAAAGGAATAATTAAGCAGTGAAGAAGAAAAAGATGGCTGAAAGGAATAATGAAACAAAAGAAACAGCAGAAGAAAAAGAAGGCTAAAAAGAATATAGAAGAAGAAGGAGGAGAAGAAGGCTAAAAGAAATAATAAAGCAGGGAAGAAGAAGAAGAAGAAGAAGAAGAAGAAGAAGAAGAAAAGAAGAAAAAGAAGAAGAAGAAACGGATGGCTAAAAGGAATAATGAAGAAGAAGAAATAGAAATCTAAAAGGAATAACGAAGAAGAATAAGGCTGAAAAGAATGATGAAGAAGGAGAAAAAGAAGGCTAAAAAGAATAAAAACACCAAAAATAAATGTATGGCTAAAAGGAATAATCAAGGAGAAGTAGAAGTAAAGAAGAAGAAGAAGAAAAAGATGGCTAAATATAAATAACGAAGAAGTAGAAAAAGAATCTGTAAATGACTAATGAAGATGACGAAGAGGAAACTGGTGACAATGGAGAAAAGAAAAATATGAGTAGCAAATAAAAGACGTGAATATGAACCAGTTTTTCGATCATAAAGAGAAATACATAAAAAAAATGTTTTAAAATACGACGAAGTAGCGGAATATCGCTGGACTGGGCCTTGAAAAATAAAACAATTCATGTATTATTTAAATTTGGCTTAAGTCCAATTTGAAAAATTGTTCCACGCGATAAGAATCAAAAAGTGTTACAGGTTCGATTCCTGTCGAATGCTACAGATTTTTTTTTTTTGAGAGATGTGTTGATCTAGGGCGGTTGTTATTGATTTCCCTGTTTAAGAATAATAAAAAAAATACAGGGTCAGCAACTGATGCAGTCACTAAAAACACCGTTTATAAGAAGAAATAATGATGGATTAAGATATATATATATATATATATATATATGGATCTTGAAATTGTAAGAAAAATGTGACACCTTAAACTAGTGTTAGAATAATTGGCGACCTTGGCATGATGAAAAAGATAGAAACAAGAAAATTATCAAAGTCTCTGGAAATTCGTGTTTTACAAGAGATTAGAATTATTCGGGATAATATTATCAGCGTAAAGAAAATATTGGTATTAAGTAGCAATTGACATCAGAATTCAAAACATAAAAATGCATATATTTATTGTTTGTTTTGCCACAGGTCATGCGTAATAATTAGGTAACGGATTGTATTAAAAATATAATAACATTATATCTCTGAAATGAGGTATTATGATTATTTACATTATTCGGACTGTTATCCTCATCTTCAGTGCCATATTCACAACGTTTCGGCCGTTGTACACTCCGGCCTTTATGCCTATGTCTCTCTATATATCTGTCTATATCTCTGAGATGAGGTATTATGAGTATTTACATTATTTACATTATTCGGACTGTTATCCTCATCTTCAGTGCCATATTCACAACGTTTCGGCCGTTGTACACTCCGGCCTTTATGCCTATGTCTCTCTATATATCTGTCTATATCTCTGAGATGAGGTATTATGAGTATTTACATTATTTACATTATTCGGACTGTTATCCTCATCTTCAGTGCCATATTCACAACGTTTCGGCCGTTGTACACTCCGGCCTTTATGCCTATGTCTCTCTATATATCTGTCTATATCTCTGAGATGAGGTATTATGAGTATTTACATTATTTACATTATTCGGACTGTTATCCTCATCTTCAGTGCCATATTCACAACGTTTCGGCCGTTGTACCTCCGGCCTTTATGCCTGTCTCTCTATATCTGTCTATATCTCTGAGATGAGGTATTATGAGTATTTACATTATTTACATTATTCGGACTGTTATCCTCATCTTCAGTGCCATATTCACAACGTTTCGGCCGTTGTACCTCCGGCCTTTATGCCTATGTCTCTCTATATATCTGTCTATATCTCTGAGATGAGTATTATGATTATTACATTATTCGGACTGTTATCCTCATCTTCAGTGCCATATTCACAACGTTTCGGCCGTTGTACGCTCCGGCCTTTATGCCTATGTCCCTCTATATATCTGTCTATATCTCTGAGATGAGGGGGTATTATGATTACTTACATTATTTACATTATTCGGACTGTTATCCTCATCTTCAGTGCCATATTCACAACGTTTCGGCCGTTGTACACTCCGGCCTTTATGTCTATGTCCCTCTATATATCAGTCTATATCCCTGAGACGAGGTATTATGATTACGTACATTATTTACATTATTCGGACTGTTATCCTCATCTTCATTGCCATATTAACAACGTTTCGGAATGTTGTACGCTTCAGCCTATATGTCTATGTCTCTCTATATATCTGTCTATATCTCTGAGATGAGGTATTATGATTATTTACATTATTCGGACTGTTATCCTCATCTTCATTGCAATATTAAGAACGTTTCGGACGTTGTATGCTCCGGCCTTTATGTCTATGTCTCTCTCTATATCTGTCTATATCTCTGAAATGAGGTATTATGATTATTTACATTATTTACATTATTCGAACTGTTATCCTCATCTTCGTTGCAATATTCACAAAGTTTCGACCATTGTACGCTCCGCCCTTCTTCAGGTGTTTGGAATTTCGAACCCTTTATTTCCTCCTCAAGTATACATGGCCCAGTGGATAAATATGTTGGTTACATCCAGTGACTAGATCCAAAGGGTTGTAAGTTCAATATCAGGCTACAGTAGTGGTGAACCCAAATTGAAGAGTTGAGTTAAAGGGAGATAACCCTGGAAGAGGCGTGGCACATGGAACTAGAAAAATCTACCCCGGTGGACAAAATAAAATGATTTGCTTCTCTTTTTACCTTGAGCAATTAAGATGGACAAATGTAAATGTCCCATTCGGCCATAAATTTTCATGTCAATTGCATGGTCTTATTTAGTTAAGAGTTGAAGCCATGACAGCCCTGTCTGGTTAAGCATCATGGCATTTATTATTATTACTATTATTATTATTATTTTCCTCTTTGGTTAAACAACGTGAATCAAAGGGGAGCATCATGATCGGGTAGTAATAAGGTTAAGTTTTAAAGGTTAGGCTGCCAAGGCAAATTGGGAGCAACATGAAAGATACTGAGATGACTTGAACGGACTGGTATGAAACTATCGCTGAGTTCCACCTGCAAAGTTATACGTTGATTTTATCAACACTTGTCATAAACTTGTGCGCATTTGGCTGTGGTGAATTTCCCTGATATACCGTTATGAAATCTTTGCTGGGTTTATGTAATGTCGAATTTTGTAATGGGCACACAGTGAAGAACAAACTCACTACTCAGGAGTATAGGTTAGATTAATTGATTTAACGATACGTTAAACTTTGTTGGGCTTATGTAATGTAGAGTAATGTAATGGGCACAGAGTGAAGAACGTACTCACTACTCAGCAGTACATGTTAGGTTAATTGATTTAACGATACGTTAAACTTTGTCGGGTTTATGTAATGTCGAATTTTGTAATGGGCACATAGTGAAGAACGTACTCACTACTCAGCAGTACAGATGAGGTTAATTGAATTAAGGATACGTTAAACTTTGTTGGGTTTATGTAATGTCGAATTTTGTAATGGGCACATGGTGAAGAACGTACTCACTACTCAGCTTTACATGTTAATTCAAATGTTAACGATACGTTAACCTTTGTTGGGTTTATGTAATGTCGAATTTTGTAATGGGCACACAGTGAAGAACGTACTCACTACTCAGCAGTACAGATGAGGTTAATGGAATTAAGGATACGTTAAAATTTGTTGGGTTTATGTAATGTCGAATTTTGTAATGGGCACAGACTGAAGAACGCACTCACTACTCAGCAGTACAGATTAGGTTAATTGATTTAAAAATACGTTAACCTTTGTTGGGTTTACGTAATGTCGAATTTTGTAATGGTCACAGAGTGAAGAACGTACTCACTACTCAGCAGTACAGATCAGGTTAATTGACTTAACAATAGGTTAACCTTTGTTGGGTTTATGTAATGTCGAATTTTGTAATGGGCTCATAGTGAAGAACGTACTCACTACTCAGCAGTACAGATTCGGTTAATTGACTTAACAATAGGTTAACCTTTGTTGTGTTTATGTAATGTCGAATTTTGTAATGGGCACATAGTGAAGAACGTACTCACTACTCAGAAGTACAGATGAGGTTAATTGAATTAAGGATACGTTAAACTTTGTTGGGTTTATGTAATGTCGAATTTTGTAAGAGGCTCATAGTGAAGAACGTACTCACTACTCAGTAGTACAGGTTAGGTTAATTGACATTACAATACGTTAACCTTTGTTGGGTTTATGTAATGTCGAATTTTGTAATGGGCACATAGTGAAGAACGTACTCACTACTCAGCAGTACATGTTAGGTTAATTGATTTAACGATAAGTTAACCTTAGTTGGGTTTATGTAATGTCGAATTTTGTAATGGGCACAGAGTGAAGAACGTACTCACTACTCAGCAGTACAGATCAGGTTAATTGAATTAAGGATACGTTAAACTTTGTTGGGTTTATGTAATGTCGAATTTTGCAATGGGCACAGAGTGAAGAACGTACTCACTACTCAGCAGTACATGTTAGGTTAATTGATTTAACAATAAGTTAACCTTAGTTGGGTTTATGTAATGTCGAATTTTGTAATGGGCACAGAGTGAAGAACGTACTCACTACTCAGCAGTACAGATCAGGTTAATTGAATTAAGGATACGTTAAACTTTGTTGGGTTTATGTAATGTCGAATTTTGTAATGGGCACAGAGTGAAGAACGTACTCACTACTCAGCAGTACAGATTAGGTTAATTGACTTAACAATAGGTTAACCTTTGTTGGGTTTATGTAATGTCGAATTTTGTAATGGGCACATTGTGAAGAACGTACTCACTACGCAGCAGTACATGTTATGTTAATTGATTTAACGATAAGTTAAACTTAAGGATACGTTAAACTTTGTTGGGTTTATGTAATGTCGAATTTTTCTAATGGGTACGTAGTGATGAACTTACTCTCTACTCAGCAGTACATGTTAGGTTAATTGAATTAACGATACGTTAACTTTTGTTGGGTTTATGTAATGTCGAATTTTGTAATGGGCACGTAGTGATGAACGTACTCACTACTCAGCAGTACATGTTAGGTTAATTGACTTAATGATACGTTAGACTTTGTTGGGTTTATGTAATGTCGACTTTTGTAATGGGCACATAATGAAGAACGTATTCCCTACTCAACAGTACAGATCATACTCAGCTGTACATTTAAGTCAAAGTGTTAACGATACTTAACGATAAGTTAATCTTTGTTAAATTGACTTTGTTGGGTTTATGTAATGTCGACTTTTTTAATGGGCACATAGTGAAGAACGTACTCACTACTCAACTGTACAGGTTAGTTTAATTGTCTTAACAATATGTTAACCTTGGTTGGGTTTATGTAATGTCGAATTTTGTAATGGGCACGTAGTGATGAACGTACTCACTACTCAGCAGTACAGGTTATGTTAATTGACTTAACAATACGTTAACCTTGGTTGGGTTTATGTAATGTCGAATTTTGTAATGGGCACATAGTGAAGAACGTATTCCCTACTCAGCTGTACATGTTAAGTCAAAGGTTAACGATACGTTAATCTTTGTTGGGTTTATGTAATGTCGAATTTTTTAATGGGTACATAGTGAAGAACGTACTCACTACTCAACTGTACAGGTTAGTTTAATTGTCTTAACAATATGTTAACCTTGGTTGGGTTTATGTAATGTCGAATTTTGTAATGGGCACATAGTGAAGAACGTACTCACTACTCAGCAGTACAGGTTAGGTTAATTGACTTAACGATACGTTAACCTTTGTTGGGTTTATGTAATGTCGAATTTTGTAATGGGCACATAGTGAAGAACGTACTCACTACTCAGCAGTACAGTTTAGGTTAATTGACTTAACGATAAGTCAACTTTGTTGTGTTTATGTAATGTCGAATTTTGTAATGGGCACACAGTGAAGAACGTACTCACTCTTCATTATTAACATTCAACCAGACCAACAATCGCTACCTATTACTCTACGCCGAATCGCCTGAATAAAAACCATAGTTTAATTAAATTCCTCAGCAATTTTTGTGCACGTCCGACGGTTAATTCATTCATCAGTTTCAAGATTTCCCATATTTAACATTTCTAGAAAATACGTTGGTACAGGATAAAAATAACATCTGTACTAACATTAATCATTTATTATACTAATAAGATATAATAAGTATAAAATTATAATATATAATATAATAATTATAATAATTATTTATTACAGCACTAATAATTATATATAATATGACATATAATATAATAATTAAATAATTATTTATTATATAATAATTATATATAATATAATATAAAATAATATGATAATTATAATAATTATTTTTATTATAGTAATAATTATAACATTTATATATAATATAATACATAATATAATAATTAATTATTACAGTAATAAGTTATAATAGATATATACAATATATAATAATTATAATAAATATTTATTATGAATTAATAAGTTATAATAATTATATATAATATAATATGTAATATAATAATTATAATACTTATTTATTACCGTGATAAGTTATAATAATTATATCTTGTATAATATAATATATAATATAATAATTATAATAGTCTTTTTATTATAGTAATATGTTATAATAATTAAATATGATTTAATATATAATATAACAATTATAATAATTATTTATTACAGTGTCCACTTATAATAATTTTATATAATATGATATATAATATAATAATTATAATAAAGTATTTATTTAAACAATTATTTATAAAAATTATATATAATATAATACAATATATAATATAATAATTATAATTATTATTTATTACAGTAATAAAATATAATAATTATATATAGTATATATGATAATTATAATAATTATTTATTACAGTAATAATTCATTATAATTATATATAATATAATATATAATATAATATGTCTATAATAATTATTTATTATAGTAATAAGTTATAATAATTATATATAATATATTATATAATAATTATAATAATTATTTATTATAGTAATATGTTATAATAATTATATATAATATAATATATTATATAATAATTATAATAAATATTTATTACAGTAATATTTTATAATAATTATATATAATATAATATATAATATAATAATTGTATTAATTATTTATTACATTAATATATTATAATAATTATATATAATATAATATATAATATATATATATGATAATTATACTAATTATTTTATTACAGTAATAAAGTCATTATAATTATATATATAATATAATATATAATATAACTATAATAAATAATTATTATAGTAATATGTTATAATAATTTTATATTATATACTATATAATATAATAATTACAATAATTATTTATTACAGTAATAAGTTATAATAATTTTATATAATATAATATATAATATAAATGTTATAATAATTATTTATTATAGTAATAAAGTTATAATATTTATATATTTTATAATATATAATATATTATAATTATTTATTATAATAATAAGTTATAATAATTATATATAATATAATATACATAATTATAATAATAATTTATTAATAATAAATAAATAATATATATATATAGTATAATATAGTATAAT
>CAHIKZ030000678.1:632500-677500 GCA_903632075.3 Acanthosepion pharaonis | reverse complement strand
TCAAAATTGATGAAGGAATACTTTGAAGAGAAGCAGGTGAGTGTTATGACATGGCCGCCCCAATCTCCTGACCTCAACCCCATAGAAAACTTATGGAGCATTATAAAGTACAGGCTCTTGAGAAAGCAGTTGAGCAACAAAGAGGATTTAATTGTGAATTTCATATCCGAATGGAATTCAATGCTTGGAGATGAGATTTGCCAGAACCTAATCAAGTCAATGCCAAAAAGGGTTGAAAAGGTTATTCAAAATAAAAGAGGACCGATAGATTATTAAATATTTGGAACTATATTACCTATTATAAATAAATTATACCTCTATTATTCTTTATTTAAAGTTATGTTTCTATTGATTACTAGTTGCAGGAAATATGTGAGTCATTTTTTTTTTTTTTGCACAGAGTTTTTCCCTAAATCTCATTTATATCCAAAATTATAATTATCAATAGAATACCTTAAGGTGAATAAACTTTTTATTAGATGGTCAGGAAGGGGTCTTTATATTAGTAAGATTAAAAATTAGTTTGACCCCAAAAACAATAAGCGAAAAAATTTTTAAGTAACAAAAAATCAGGTGAGTCACTTTTATTGAACAGCACTGTATATTTACATACCTGCTATTCATATATATTTATATTTTTTTTTCTTTCACAATTTTCTTCTTTACCTATATCGGTGATACAATTCAGTGGCGTTTTTCCCTTCATGAGATATACAGGGTGGCGTCGGTAAATTGTCGCTATTTTATAATTTTAATTTAGCGCATGCGCATTGTTTGTTTTTGATTCTGTGGACTGCTCAGTTTAGTAGTTTAGTTGGGCTCCGTCTTTGAGAAAAAGAGAACCATTGAGTTTGGAAACGGCATTCTGTACTGCTTGGCATTCGCTCCGGAAGCTCCCACACGAACATTTTAGAATATTTAGGTGTCAATCTAAGGACAGTGCAGAGGATTCAGAAAGAGTTGGATGAGTCTAATGGTGATTACGAAGGTACGGCAGTTCGGAAAACTCTGATTGATAAGAAATAAAAAAAAAACTCCTGAATTTGTTGGTGAGGACTTAAGACTCAACATGGAGGCCAGCATCAAGGGCTGAGGGGGGGGTAGTGCGGTTAAGAGGGTGGATTCTGGAAGACCCTATATTGGCAACAGGACTCTACACCATACCACACAAGCAGGAGACCCACATTTCTGCGACCACATAAACCTTTACATCTGGTTACCTAACTCCCCAGACTGCACCCTTCTTAATTATTATGTGTGGGGTGCAGTTGAAGGAGCAGACCAACAAAACTCCTTGTAACACCAAAGATGAACTGAAGGCAAGGATTATGGCAGTATTCACCAACTTAAGGAGACCATCCAGAAGAGTTGCAGAAGATTCTGAAGTAGTCTGGAGACCGAGGTTGAAGCCAAGTGCGATTTTATTGAATAAATTTACTCTTTAGCATTTTAAAATATTTTTGTGTAATTTTGGTAAATATATCTGTGAAAATGAGGTATCTGTGAAAATGAGGTATCTGTGATATTACCATTTTTGCGGAATTTAGATGACAGTTGCCCCACTGCACTCTGTAGATATTCAGCGATTTTTCAGCGCGCTTACGTCGCTACCGAATGTGACATATGGCACAAGGATGAAAGTGTGGAGAACCCGGTGAGGATCGAACTCCCTACACAGTTTTTATTGATCTAACAAGACAATTTTGGTAACCGCTACACCACAACGCTTTGATGTGGCAACGGACCACGAGTTTCTAGCACCCAGTCAGGATCGAACTCACTACTCGGTAGTAATTGATTAAACAAGAAAAGCAAAGTATTTAATGATTTTCTAAACGAGGCTTAGGTGTGGCATAAGGCTATAAGTATAGAGCACCAAAGCGGATTGAATTCACCACTCAGTAATAAGTGATATGACGAGACAATCTTGCTAATCATTACACCACTCGCAAATGCCGAAATTGTGATTTTATAAGCAAAGCTTAGATGTTGCCCAATGCCATAAGTATGGGGCGAGAATCGAACTACGCAACAGCAATTGATAAGGCGAGACAATCTTGCTAACCATTACAACACGTCGAAGGGCTCACCCAGGGGTTAGATATTCGTAGCAAGTAAAATTTGTTCTTATTAGATTCACTTACATATTTATCACAACGTTTCGGCCTTTCAGTATCTGTCTATATTTCTGAGATGACTTATTATGTACACTATTTACATTATTCGGACTATTGTCCTCATCTTTGTCGCCATATTTATTACAACCTTTTGGCCTTTCTGTATCTGTCTATATTTCTGAGATGACTTATTATGTACAGTATTTACATTATTCGGACTATTGTCCTCATCTTTGTCGCCATATTTATTACAACGATTCGGCCTTTCAGTATCTGTCTATATTTCTGAGATGAGGTATTATGTACACTATTTACATTATTCGGACTATTGTCCTTGACTTTGTCGCCATATTTATCACAACGTTTTGGCCTTTCAGTATCTGTCTATATTTCTGAGATGAGATATGTACACTATTTACATTATTCGAACTATTGCCCTCATCTTTGTCGCCATATTTATCACAACGTTTTGGCCTTTCAGTATCTGTCTATATTTCTGAGATGAGATATTATGTACACTATTTAGATTATTCGGACTATTGTCCTCATCTTTGTCGCCATATTTATTACAACATTTCGGCCCTTCAGTATCTGTCTATATTTCTGAAATGAGGTATTATGTACACTATTTACATTATTCGGACTATTGTCCTCGTCTTTGTCGACATATTTATCATAACGTTTCGGCCTTTCAGTATCTGTCTATATTTCTGAGATGATGTATTATGTACACTAATTAAATTATTCGAACGATTGTCCTCATCTTTGTCGCCATATTTGTCACAACGTTTCGGCCGTTGTACGCTCCGGCCTTCTTCAGGTGCTTGGAATGTCGAACTGAACCCTTTATTTTTTTTCACTGGGGTAGACTGTTTTAGTTCCACGTGCCATGTTTAATGGATGTCAGTTATTAGTTATCTCCTGTTAATTCTTCTCTCAAAGTTCTCCACTGCCTTAACCTGAAGAAGGCCAGCGCGAAGAAGGCCGAAACGTTGTAATAAATATATCGAGAAAGATGAGGACAATAGTCCGAATAATGGAAAGTGTCTTCTACCAGAAAAAAATACAAAAACTACTACTCCGTCCTGGGTATGACGATAGGCTACATCCGCGTCCTGTGTAAGACGATAGGCTACGTCCGCGTCCTGGGTAAGACGATAAGCTACGTCCGCGTCCTGGGTAAGACGATAAGCTACGTCCAACAGCAAGGCCTCTGATTAGGAGGCTTCGAGGAGCATGGAACCACCTCTTAATTGCTGGTGTTCCCAGGTCCACCCTGACCCGAGGTAATAGCACCTGTTCAGCTTCCAGCTATGGGTATATAGTTAACCCCCAAAGTTAGTGTTAACTAAATACGTTTTAAGAAAATACTATTAAATTTAATTTAATTTAATTTTAAACAATACAAAATAATGAAACTGGTATCAAAATAAACTCAATTTATTCCTTTTCAAAATTACAAGGGTTGGTTTTTAGTAATATCTCCGGTACGATATAACAGATTTTACTTAGACAGAATTGTAAAAATTGTAATATGAGCTCTGGCAAAAACTTTTACTGAGACGTTAGGTTGATAAGTCAAAATCAAATAAATTCAAGTTAAAATCCACTCATTACCGTCCTCAATGTCACATGGCCCAGTGTATAAAAGCTTTGGCTGATAGATCCAAAAAATGTGACTTGAGTTGTGAGTTCAATACCTGATGTCAGCAGACAGAATAAAATCTTGGAGATAATAATCCAAAGCCATGAAATAAATAAAGGCTCGTTTCGAAATTCCAACAGATATTATTTGAAGAAGGCCTTGGATATGACAATAAAGATGAAGAATTGTGAATAGAGTAAAGACTATACAATACTTCATTGCAGAAATATATAAGATTTAGAAATATATTTCACGTCTCTTCTACCGGGCAGTGTGTCGTTTAGGGTGCATTTCAGAATGTAAATAGGAAAACCTTCGAAAACGGTGATTCAGTTTTACATAAGCGTTCGCTATAAAAACCGAACAGACCGTTCTACCGTCTGCAGGAATATATTAAACAAGCATGATGATTTTCTTTTTCTTGCGTATCGCAGAGTCAGAGGTGATGAAAAATGGGTTTTGAAAGTCAACAGAAAACGAAAATAAGAATAACTATCAGAAAATGATAAACCAGTGCCAACGCCAAAACCAGAACATATCTACGGAAAACCTTACTTCGCGTATGGTGGTATATAAAAGGTATCGTCCATGATGAGCTCGTGGAACATGGAAGGACCATCACTGCAGAGACTTATAACCACCAACTTGATCGGCTAAAGGAAGCATTAGGTTGAAAGTCTCCAAGTTTGTTAAACCTGAAAATGTGTAATTCCCCACAATAACAATGAAGGAATACTCTCTGCAAAAGAAACCGAACAAAAGTGTACGAATATTAGGATAAGTAAAAAAAAAATTGTCCGACAGCATCCAAAACTGAACGAACCATTTCCAGTATTAGAACAAGTCAATGAAGAGTTGGACAGACTTGAAAGTATTGATGTAATAGAAAAAATTGATCATTTAAAATTTACTGCATTAGCGGTGTATATAAAGAAAAAAAAATCATGTTTGCGCGGATTTCTCAACAAGATAAAAGAATTGTTTTAAAAAAATTCCAGAGGATATTTTTAAGTTGAATGGCCGGAGAATATTTTCAAAGCTGGATCTCTCTGAAGCGTATTGACAAATTCAGATTGAAAAATGAATGTTCAGAATTAACCACCATAAATACGCACAAAAGATTATATAAGTTTAACCGACTTCCTTTTGGTATATAAAAAAGAGAACAGTTTAAAAGTGTTTTGTGTCAGCTTCAGGTCTTCAGTAATTGTACCAGCATACACACTCTGGCTTCCATCTTTAATGTCTATTCGAAAGCCATCAATAGAACGGTGAATAAGTTTAAAAAAGAGGAAACAGTAAGGAGGAAAACTGGATCAGGAGGTCACAACTGGAAGAGGGATTATCATTTCAACTTAGAGCTGAAGGGATCAATTTGAAAAGATCCAACTTAATCCATAAGACGTTTGGCTCGTGAGAGAGGATTTTGAGCTATGACTTATTCAGTGAAAAAACACTTGAAAACGAAATCGTACGTGAAACCTGTGAGGCCCCTTGTTAATGCAAGACAGAAAGTTAGAAAGTTAAAGAGGGCGAAGATCATCTTGAATAAGTTGGAAAATGATACTGGAATAATATATATATATATATATATATATATATTATTTCAATTTTTTATGAACTTCCGATCCTCAGCTATGATCAATTGTTAATGAACATGCAATTTTCATTTATGATCGATTTCATTATGACACTTCTGTTAAGCTTGGAGAGTAATTATACATTCTTATTGTTTAAAGTAGAGTTAAATAGCGTTATAAAAACCTCGGAAAATTCCAGTAAGATATCTTTAATCATTTCTAAGATACAATGATTCAGAACTTAATCTAACAATTGAACAATTTTGCTGTTACACGATTTGGACAATTTTGCTGTTACACTTGATATGGGTGTCAGCAGTTGAAAAAACACCCAAGGCACGAGGCACGAATTTGATATCTCAAAATAAAACAAGTACAGGATTTTAGATAATGTGGGAAGCATCTTAACAGATATCGGAAAATGTGACACTGAAATCCAAAGAAGCATTTTAATAGTGATATAGACAAAAAACTAAAGAAAATATTAAGAAACTGGAAACTTTTGTTTGAAAGAAAGGGTAGTAAGAAGGACTTCTTTGTCATATCAAACCTCTTACATCACTGTAAATGGTTGTAGATGGAGAGAGGACTTGAATCAGGAGAGATGTTCCTTTACGAAAGGATATTGCGAATCCCATTGGTGGAGCATACAAGCAAGGAGAATGTTTTAATGAAATTGAAAAAAGAAAATGAAACTTAGAATCAGAAAGAAACACTTGAAGTTTCTAGGACACATAATCAAGGAATAAAACCTATAAAATCTGATACTCACAGAGTATATAGAAGGCATTTGGGTCACAAGGAATCAGGGAGATTAAAATCAGCACCATATTAAAAATATGCTAGTTCCTCCGTCATTTACATAATTTAGCTAGCAGATTGATTTTATTATTATTATTATTATTATTATTCAGTCGAGCTATAGCTCGGACATTAATGAATCTATAACGCCAACCAACACAGCCCTGCATCAAGGTGGTAAAGTCATTAGAATGGTATTTTGTATTCTAACATAGCTAGTCAATGTAGTTGTTTGCTAAGCGACCAACCGGTCTTGCTTCATGGCTAGGTGTCCAGAGCAGTAGCTTACTCGCAAGTTCTTGTTTTGCTTGCTATCAGCGTCGTGCAAAGCGCATTCGGCATTTGCGTATGATTGTAGAAATATCAGGGATGGGCTCTTGGAGCTGTGATTTAGTTGGATATTGTCTCCAAAAAATGTTAAATATAGATCTCAACATCCTATTGTAGGTTCCATCAAACTTAGATTTTAGTGTTTTAGTTAATATCCAAGCAATACATTAACACCGCCTCTACAGTGGCTCGAAAGAATCTCCACTGAGGTTGGTAGATCAGATTTCCAAATTACATGCATTTTATTCAGGCTTTAGCTATGCAAGTTTTCTCATCCATTTCAGTAGAATTTAGTTCGCTTGAAAGGTATGTAAAAGATTCAAAAGATTTTATTAAAAACGCACAATACAAACTAGAAGCAGTTGTATCACCCCCTGTAATAGCTTTCAATTCCATTGCTCAGAAATTCTTGGCATAACAACATCAGACTGAATCCCTAACACTTTTGTTTACTTCCGGTTAGTTTAACTCTGGTACATGGCTATTGACCTATGTTCACGTCTAGTGCGGAATATTTCTCGCTTTGCCATTACCTCAAATCGATAATGGGCCATTCTGTTTCGTTTACAAGAAAATACGAAAGACAAAAGTTATATAAGAAAGACGCTGTCATGTTTTATCAACACAAGATGAAAGAAAAGAGGTTTTAGGTGTTTAACTTCGGCTTCAGGGAAATGGAAAATCGTGTCAACTTTGGATCTTTCTAAGTTTTCCTTCGAAATCAAGGAAATACGCACTTTAAGCAAAATGGTGACAATATATGGACAAAGATAAGGCATCAATTAATCCCATAATTGTAATGAAATTTACCCCATGGAAGGCAATAAAGCCACTAAGATACAAGGGGGGGGTTACTGGATGTGAAAGAATTATAAAACAGAAAATATTACGAAGGAGCGGAAAAATAGATAAGTAATCATGAAAACGTTGATAACGATTGACATTGTACTTTTGAATATCAAAGTTGACTGGAAAACAGAAAGGTGGTAGAGAGTTCCACAAGAGAGAATTGCGAGAAAAGAAACTGTTAACATAGAACTTACGGTTACATCTAGCCATTTTAACTGTGAACTGATGAGACATTGCCACTAATCTAGCACTGTGCTTAAACTCATAAAGTCTAGGTACTCAATATGCACGGTGAGGATTAAGTTTTATAAGGCTTCCCTCTTTATTTTGCCTCCAAGAAATTTCACCTGTCTTTTCATAATTCTGTGTATGAGGGCTTTCTATTGCTATTTGCTTTAAGACTTATTTGTTGCTTACGCTCTCTGTCCATAGAATTCTCAGTATCCTTCTGTAGATCCACATTTCTGCTGCCTCTAGCTTTTTCCACATTCGTGGGTTGATTGTCCAGCATTCACTGAGGATAGATTAAAATAATTAGAAAACGTGAATTTTGTGTGGGTATTGCTAATTTCTTATAATCCTGATTTTGAGGTTGACCCCGGTCCCGATATTTGGTACCCGCAAAGAACACAACATTACTTCACCAAGACGCCCGTCAAAAGCACCCACTCATCTATTCTTAACATGCATGAAATACCAATGAAATTTTGTGACTGTTTCTGCTTTAAGAACTGAGGCATATCAAGCAACACGGAATTTTTACAGTTGGCAAAGTTAGTTTGGTTGATGCTATAACAATTGACATTTTAAAGTCACTTGCACACGTTAAGTGTGGAGTTACTGACAGGAGACGACATTTCAGCTGTTTTTCTTCGGCTCCACTGTTATTTACGGCTCAGCTTTGAAAGTTTCTATTAATATTGTAATTGCTGCATATGCAGCCAGTAAAACTACGCTCTTTTCCCCCACAAGCCGAACATGTATAAGAATTTAAAAAAGCGTATAAGCTTCAAATTTCTGGGATTAAGCAGTGCTTATTATTATTATTATTATTAATTTTACAACTTGCCTTCCTTTCACCTTAATTACTGTTCATTTTTATTGCATCTTTGATTGTACAAAAGTAAAACGTATTTTTAATTTCTTAGATAACCACTAGTAATTATCATTAAACTATTCTTTCTTTCATCTTTATATTGATTTTTATCTCGACTATCAGTCATTCTATAGTTGCTAGTAATTGAAGTAATAATTTTATTTTGACTTTCTTGGATAAACCATTATTAATTATTATTATTTTTATAACTATTATTTCATTTTAATTATGACTAATATTTATTTCATCTTCCACTAGTAGCATTAGATGAAGCATTATCTAATGTGACACGATACTGAATCAATTGCTAGGTCTGGAGTTAGTAAAGCTGGTTCACACAGACAATTTTTAATTATTCTGGTGAACTTTCTTCCATGATAACTTGATTTTAAACACAGTACTGGTTTGGCGGCAAGATCTCACCATTTTACATTTGAAATGGCTATATGCAACCGCAAGTTCTATGATAACAATTTCTTCTCTCACACTTCTCACTTGTGGCAATATCTTCCAGCTTCTTGCTTCCCAGTCAATTTTGATGCCATTTGTTAACTTTTGTCTTCATAATTCTTGTTCTTTTATTGTTCTCTCTGCTTAGCAGTATTTTTTCTCATATTCTCTCACACTTAGTAAACAACCCATGCATCTTAGTGGCTTTATTGCCGTGCTTTGGGGGAAATCATTAAAAAAAAAAAAGTCAACCCTTAAAATCCGTACTTGTATTCTTGCGATTTTTTAAAGCTGTTGGTGGAGAAGTTTTATACCGGGAACAAGATGGTGGATAGCGATTACGAAAGAGGAATTAGTGGAGTGTTTTGAAAATCAGACGAGAAGTTGAGATAAGTATGTGAGGTCTCAAAGGGAAATGGTTTGAAGCGAACACAGACACCATTGCCCTAGGTAGGTTAATCTTTTTTCTTACGGGAATAATGTCTGGAACATAATACGTATCGATGTCTATAATTCTTAAAATGTGTGTGTATGTATGTGACTTTGATCGGATGTTGTTTATGTGTTTTCACAGTTTTCATTCGATTTCGATGAAATGTTTTTTGGTTTGATAGATAATTTTTCAGTGTTAGTTTTGCGTCCAAATTGGCTGGAAAAAATTACAACCTTGAAGGTGAAAAATCCCCAAAACTGATTTTTTACACGTTGCGCAAAATCAAAGGCAAAATTTAATGTCTGTAAAGAACAGCGTACAATCAATTTAGAGAGTTGAAATCTAACGCAAAAGATTATTAGAATTATATAAAAAATATATATATTATAAATAAAAATTATCTTATATTATTATTGTTATGACGGTCCATGTAAGAGGTTCCTTCATTGCAAGATTGGGAATGCAAAAACGCCCCTTTTCAGTGCAAACCCCCCACATTCAAATTGTTGACCCCCCCATTTGGCGATGTGCCTCACTTGCATCAAATTGTTGTTATTAATATTGGTTTTTGGGTGGGCTGACTTTAAAATTAAACTGCTCCAATTGAACGGGAAAATTTCCCATTAATGAAACACCCTGTCGAAGGCGGGTTATACTGCTAGTATTTATTACGCAGTATGTTTTATTTTTAATGACCTATGGCTTTTTTTTTTCAGATATTTCTTTTATAAATCCTATTTATAACGACTCTACACAGGTTTTTTTAAGAAAGCGAAAATATTTCCTAAATTTCTTAGATTGCGTTCTGTGAAAATAGAATTTATTTTTACGAAGAAAAAACAAAAGGGCGGCGTCGCCTTATCAGACAATTTATTGAGTCACTTGAACACGTTATTTGCTTCTTCTTTTTTTTGACTTCCTGTTTTTCTCTGGCGAACCTGAAACCAATTCTCAGGTTCGACCATCAAATAATCCGTTCGGTGTAACGATGTCAACAACCAAAACGAAGCTGCCTGTCATTTCCAGTGCCAAACAAGGATTTTCTCAGCTTTCAACCATAAATAGTTGACATACGACAATTATTAGTTTGCCTAACATAAATGTATTCATCCTTAACAATGTTTCCAATCAAGATGGCTACAGAGAACATCAAATGGATACGAAACAGCTAAACAAGTTATTTTTTTATGATTTACATTCAGTGTATATTACTGAGCTTGCAGAATGTTTAGGGATATAAAACCTGAAATAAATTCTGTTTTTAGAATTGCTGGTAAATTTATTTATTTATTTATGTGTGTGTCGTTAAAGTTCTTTATCAAAGAACGCATACAATTAAAAAAAAAGAAAAGAAAAAGTAGAATGAGCTAGTTGAAGGTAGAAGAAATTGGTAAAGTTTCTTTTCCAGAAGAAAACAGGTTTCGTCAAGAGGAATATATAAGGATAATCCAGAACTTATCCTGGGAGTACACCACCTGCATACAATAAAAAATGAGCTGAGTAAATAGACAAAAAAAAAGAAAAAAAGAAGGGGGCGTAAAACATGGATACATCTATCCACTTGATTGTTGTTTTTTTTACCTATACAGCAAGACAATCCTCCGAGAACTAGAATTCCTACCAGGATTTATTATTGACAGACACATGGTAGACACAGAAATACCTCCCAGTAAGAACTCTTAGTCAAGGTCGTAAAGAAAAGCAAGAAGAAAGGACTAACTATCAATTACGAAAACAAAGAATGTACAGTTGTCAGAAAGAGGAAAATCCCTATCTATAAATTGGAAATGTTAAAATCAAGCAGGAACGGAAATTATCTGGGAATTGTTTTAAAAGATTACAGAAAAATATGGCACCGAAATCCGAAGGCGCATTAGAATAGGGAAATATGCCTTCCAAAAGCCTAAAGAAAATATTAAGAAACAAAGAAAGTCGTATTGAACTACTCGGCAATATCAATCGTGAGCTATGGTCGTGAATGCTGGACAATTTCCTCACAAATGAAGAGTAGATTTGTGGCAATAAATTTGGTTCTACAGAAAGATGCTGAAAATACCATGGACGGTGTATGTGCGCAACGAGTAAGTCTTAAAGAAAACAGACACTAGGACGATACTTTTACTTGGAATCAGAAAGACGGAATTGACATTTTTGATATACATAAGGAAGGAGGGCTTGGAGAATTTGACACTCAGAAAGTAAGAGAAAAATAGCGAGTAAATTCTCAGCGACTCACACAACATTTACAATAGCACATGACAATTCATTAAAAATGGATAGCAGATTAGCCGAAATCACTGGAAAGGGATAATCGATGAAACATTTCGCCACACAGTAAATTGATTTCGCCACACAATAACTCTAGATAAGAAATGTCTCGTTTGCATACAAAAAATATAGTAGAAAATAAGATTTAACAGAAGTATGTTCACACACACACACACACACACACACACACATATATATATATATATATATATGTGTGTGTGTGTGTGTGTGTGTGTTAAAGAGAGAATAAAGCCGTAAAAGTTTTTCAGTTATAATCTGGAGATTTATAATAAATTATTTTATATATTTGCTACACGTGTTTTAGTTCTTGTGACCTTCATCAGGTGAAGAATGGTTGAGTCTAATGGTGATTACGAAGCTACGACAGGTCGGAAAACTCACTCTGATCGCTGGCCAAAATCACTGGAAATGGATAATCGATTGAACATTTCGCCACACAATAAGTCCAGATAGGAAATGTCTTGTTTTCATACAAAAAAATATAGTAGTAAATAAGACTTAACAGAAGTGTCCACACACACACACACACACACACACACACACACACACACACACACACACACACATATATATATATATATATATATATATATATATATATATATATATATATGTATGTTAAAGAGAATAAAGCCGTAAAAGTTTTTCAGTTATAATCTGGCGATTTTATAATAATTTATTTTATGTATTTGCTACACGTGTTTTGGGCCTTGTGACTTTCATCAGGTGAATAATGATTGAGTCTAATGGTGATTACGAAGGTAGGACAGCTCGGAAAACTCACTCTGATCGTTCTGATATGAAAAGAACTCCCGAATTTGTTGGTGACAGTCTCAGACTCAACACGGAGTCCTACATCAAATGCCTTGAGGAGGTAATGCTGTCCTGATTCAAGAGGCTGGCTTCTGGAAGACAACATGTCTGACAAAAGGATCCTGCACCATACTACACAGGCAGGAGAATCCAGTCATAGCACTTCGGCAATTTCTTCGGTCGCATCATCCCTTACATCTGGCCACTTAACTACCCAGACTGCAACCCCCTTGATTATTATGTGTGGGGTGCAGTTGAGCGAGAGACCAACAAAACTCTATGTAATACCAGAGATGAACTGAAGACAAGGATTATAGATGCATTCACCAACTCAATGAAGATGACCGCCCAGAAGAGTTGCAGGAGATTCCGATGTCGTCTTGACGCCGTAGTTGCAGCCAATGGTGATTTTATTGAATAAATTTATTTTTAGTATTTCAAGATATTTTTGTGTAATTTTAGTAAACATATCTGTTAAAAGGAAATGTCAGTGTTATTTTCATTTTTGCGTCATTTAGACAACAATTTAATCATAACACCCTGATTATATATATATATATATATATATATATATATATATATATATAAAATATGTATGTATTTATGCAGCATATACTCAATCAAACATAATTCATTGAATAATATTGTTATATAAACACTTGTTTTACAAAAAAAAAAAAAAACATAGCTACAACAGATACATTTTAATAACTGCAATAGAACGCGTTCGCATGTGTTTTTAAAACTCACCATGACAACGAAATGCAGATTTTTCCGTTACCTTAAGTTTGTCTTTGTAATTCACCCTGAGGATGATCTTCGAGGAAATCGAAAGTACTATGGTAGGAAAAACTACGCCACCTTCCTTGAGGAATTTCACCTTAACATCAAGTACCTCACTTGAAAACTGGAAAGGATGACTATAGAAAGCACTCAATATCATTATTATTAAATGAAACATGCTTGAATATATATATATATATATATATATATATATATATATATATATATATATATATATATGACCATTTTTGCACTGCTGATAAACCTGGAGCGTCATCCGCTAATATAGGAAACATGTCAGCATGAATATCCTTGGGGGGCTAAAACATTTTCTCTGCAGGTTCTTGATAACACCACAATGCTAAATTTTGTCCATTTTCAAGAGAAGCCGCTACTCATTAATTCTGAATCATCTTTGAACAGTAAGATATCAGTTTACCAGAAAAAAATGCCATTATTAATAAGAAGAGTTGAAATGAATGCATGCAAGATTTCACAGCTCTAGCATCACTCCTTCATAGTCAGCCTATAAGCTTTTCAGCCCACCATCATACCTGGAAAGAAACAATGCAGTTATTAATAAGAAGAGTTGAAATGAATGGAGGCAAGGTTTCACAGCTCTAGTATCAGTCAGCCCACCTTAGTTTAGTTGTTAATTAAGTAATTATTGAATCTCACTAGTAACCCGAGACCACCTTGATCTGCATTCTCTTCTTCTCTCAACACCACAACTCTAGCACCACTCCTTTCAGCCGATGAAGTTTTCAGCCCACTCTCGTAAATAATACTTATTATTTCCTTCCTTAAAACTACAATGTTAAAATTACAAGCACAGGAATATAAGTAGAGCCATAACTGTCCACTTCCTGAAGGCATAGGGAAGCATATTTTGATAGCAGGACACATAAATGTCCTAAATTGTCCTAAAAGACAAAACTGACTTTCAGGTTTAAACAGTGAGAACCAATGTTAGAGACACGGTGGATAGCGGCTCGGATTGAAGAATCAGAGAGCCGAGTTCGAATTCCACTCGGATGGATTACATGCTAATACCCTTGGGAAACGTCTAAATCGTCTTCTAAATAGAATAACAGACTGGTTTCTATAACCTTGACTGACAACCAGTCTAGGAGAAGGAAAAACTCTGAATTCAAAACTGGCCTGAAGAGGGTTGTGCTCTGTCAGTCTATCTTGCCCAAGAAACACTACTACTACTTTGGTTGCAGTACACATGGTGTCCCTAAGGCTCTACGGGTCACGGGATGCAAAAAGTAAACTACAACTTTGTTGTGGTAGGATCCACCTAATTTGCATAGTGGAGTACCGACCATATAAATATGGTTGGTACCGGGAAGAGAGGGAGGAATCAAGAGATTCAACCAGAGACTCTGCCCGACTGCGACTCAGTCAACACATTCTCCAGGAACGGTCTTACCAGGTATATACAAAAGACTATATGTAAATATTGTGTACACCTTCTTGTTTCAATACATTTTGTTCTAAGTACATTTTGTGTTGCATTATTATTCCATGCATTAGTCAAGTTTCAACAAACTTCAATGAGGAATAATCATGAGTTGGATAAGTTATTTGATAAAGAATAGTTGCCCGATGTTTCCAACTACTGTACTTATTAATATTATTACTTGAGATTATTATTATTATTTTATTTTTTTACCAATATCGTCGCAAAGTACGAAACTATGCACCTATACGCCTCGAGAAAAATCTGAACGAGTGAAAGTGCTTTAAAGGCAAAATATAACATTGCTTCATATATATATATATATATATATATATATATATATATATATATATATATATATATATAGAGAGAGAGAGAGAGAGAGAGAGCACTCCTGGCCTGACGTTTGCGTCTAGCATGAAACAGCCTGTCGCCTCTAAGTGTTGACTTCTATGTTCACTTTTATATTTACACACGCTCTATCTCTGATATTGAGCACTTTATCCCATATATATAGCATATCTTATATATTTCTTCATATATATATATATATATATATATATATATAAGTACGTAAAGTACGGCAAAATATAATATTGCTTTATATATATATATATATGTAAAGCAATATTATATATATATATATATATATATATATAAAAACAATATTATATTTTGTCGTACTTACGTGCTAATACCCTGAGGAAAAGTATGAATCTTCTTCTCCCCACCCAACTATGGGTGAATAGCAGGACAGACCGGGTTCTATAACCTTTGGTGGCAACCAATGGAGAAGAAAGAAAAAACTGTGAATTCGAAACTGGCCTGGAGAGATTGTGCTCCGTCAGGCTATCTTGCCCAATAAACACCATTTCTACAATGGCTGCAGTACACCTGGTGCCCCTGAATAAAGAAAAACGTCATCGTTGTTCAGTAATGATTGCTAACCTCCGTATTTACCCGACGGTGACATTGTAACTATGATTTGAGCATAGAAGGTGAATAAAGGATTTTTAATCTAAAAGACAAAACTGACGTTCAGGTTTTAACGGTGAGAACTGCTAAATTGCTTCATTAAAAAGATATAAGGTTTTGGCAAGTGACTGAGAAAATCTGTTTAACTGTAATCATCGCTTACCAGCAAAAGAACAGGGCGGTCATCTTGCACTTCTTGGTCATCTATTATTAACCAACGTTACCCGAACTTTCATTTAGAATTCTCCGGTGGTTCCCATTTCTCCTGCCATTTTCAACGACTTCTTATCAAATGTTTCCGTGTGTTACTGCAGTTAACTGCCCTTGTCCAGCATCTTTCACGCTTCTCGTTAAGTAGTGATTTCCAGAGACGGCAAGAGAAAATGTCTTTTCAAAATGGCGCTTCTGCTTCAAGATGGAGGAAGCCGTGTGATGTGAGCATTACTCATTTACCAAATAACCGACACCCTGTTTTCTTTACCCGGTAAAACGTCAAGTGAGAAATGTAGATAGTGTTTTAGGTTGTGGCGACTCACCTCATATTGAGAATCTTTTTTTTTTTGTCCTCAACCAAAGCGCTGCCTTCTAAGCAGTTAACATTTGACCTTAAGTAAATTATAGCCCATAAATATTGTATCGGCTTTCATGAGATTGATGACTTCTATTTACTCGGACATGTAACTCTTGATATTATCTGAGAAGTTCATACGCATCAGATGGAGCTTAGAAAACAATGACCGAGTCAACTGTCTGGGGATAAATTTTATTCGTTGTTGAAAAAACAAAATACTTCTTGCTTTTATTATAGGCCTGGAAATAAAGAATCAATAACCGTAGCTCAATTTTCATGGACGTCGCCTTGACTAGTTTGGCTACGGAATCTGTGATGATACAACACAGTATAAATCTGTAGTCGTTCGACCGCCATTTTTCTCCGATTATCAACGCCATTGTGATGTAACATCCAGCAAAATAGAAGCGGTTTCTTCCCAAGAAACGCTGCTCTGTGGAATCAACTCCCAAGAGGATGCTTCCCCAATCACTACAATTCGACATTTGTTTCTAATTTAAGACAAATTTCTTTTAAGACATTGGCACAAAATTAAGATTTTTTTAAGCATATCACCACAGGCAAGACGGTAGTGCCACTAGCACGCAAAGGGTTACAAAGAGTGAAAGTAAGGGAAAAGAGAGGTGTTTGAGAAAAGGACTCAGAGAAGGACAGGAATCAAGATCAAGCCACCAGAAGATGTCGATTGACATTACGTTTGAAGATTTGAAGATTATAGCTATCAACGAAGCAAGTAGGAGGAAGAGAGTCCCACTGACGGGAAGTGCGAGATAAGAAGCTGTTGGAGTAGAAAAGACGGGTACATTTAACCGTTTCGACAGTGAAAGAGTGGGACCGATATGCCAACCAAGTTGCATGCTTAAATTCATGCAGTTGTAGTACCAGTGAAGTAGCTCGTCAGAGCAGTTGCCATGAAAATATTTGTAGAAAATACAGAGGGAAGCCACAGCACCTTTGTGAAATAGTGACTGTAGACCAGATGCTAGGTCAGGATATATCACATTGCATATCCGTCTTTGGATTTTGTCGAGAACATATCATTTGCGGCTCTTAGCAGTTTTGCTAAGGCTCCTGTCCACGTTCCGTCATCAATTCCCTCAGACTTAATTCTCTTACCTTCAATATGCGCTTGAAGATTAAGTCTTCCTAGCCCCACTTCCTAATTATCTATCATATGGTAGCGTTTTATTTGCTGGTGGAGCCGTTTCTCTAACAATACGAAGTTAATAACACCATTTTTAAAAATCAATTTAATTCACTCAAAGGAAGGCGATAATGCCACTAAGACGCAAGGAGCTAGTGGGAGTGAAAGAAAAATGGAAACACTTTGGAAAGAACCGGAAACTCAACAAAAAATTAAAAGCAGTGAAGGTAGTTGAAGAATCAGATTAAACGAAAAATGGAATATTAACTAGAATTACCCATTGTTTCACTTTCACTTTCACTTTACATCCCTAATAGTGCTAAAAGTCATTTACAGTCTTTATTGGATAAATTATTTTCCATCCTACAACGAATTTCCCACAGACGAAGGTTTCGATGCCTATCACTGCTCGATTTCGTGATTTTCATGACCAAGGGATAAACCTCTATTGTTGTTCAAAAATCCGGGGAGGTGTGTGAACCGGGAGATCGTTTTCGCAATATTGACCATCTAGATTCATTTTGATATCTGAAGATCAGTTTTCGACGTAGTATTTACACACTTATACATATGTATTATTGTTTTCTGAATATCATAATTTGATCGTAGATTTTGTATATAACTCATTTAAAATTGATTTAAAATTTTCATGCAAATTTATGCTCTACTTTCAGTTGAAATACACATAAATCTCTTTGCAAGAAATTAAACTGTGAACGTTTATGAAACGATAACTAAGTAGAATTTAAATTATATGGAACAAAGGCTTGTGAGATTTGTTCGTATTGTCTTTGGTTTAGTTTCGTTTGACTGTTATTGTTTAGTGGCATATAGACATCTCTATGGGTTATTTAATGCCGAATTGGAAATATTTTGAACGCAATTTTATGCCTTCAAGTACACATATTTTGTATATAATTTTCTACTTTAAGGACAAACGTATGTTTTATTTTAGATATATATTTCGTCATGATGATGAAAATTATTGTTTGTAAATTAAAAAAAAAATAATGTTGGTAATTTCTCTACAAAAATATATATTTGTTGGTCATTCTTTATAAAAATATATTTCCGGTAATTTTACTATAAAAATGTATTTTTGTACTTTTTACTGTTGTTTTGATTTTCCCTTAAAAATGTATTAATACTTTTTTTATAAAAATACATTGCTGAGATTTTTACTATTAAAATGTATTTTTATACTTTTTAGTTTTGTATTGACTGTCATTTTCTCTATAAAAATATATAAATAATTTTTTATAAAAATATGTTGCTGAGATTTTTACTATAAAAATTTATTTTTATAATTTATTATTGTATTGATTGTCATTTTCTCTATAGAAATGTAATATTAATTTTTCATAAAAATATATCGCTGAGTTTTTTTTAACTATAAAAATTTACACCCATTTTTTAATTGTTGCTTACGATTTTACTATTTATCCATAGCTGGACCTCGGAACAACAGCCTTTAAGAGGTGGTTCCACACTCCTCAAAACCTCCAATCTTCTGATCAGTGTCCTTGCTGCCAGCTGTAGTTTGTTATCGAATTGTATTTGAAAATCAGGATATAGTTTGTTTGTTTGTTTTTTTAATATGGATTCGAACCCTAACCACTTTAAACGGTAAATGGACAATCACTATAGCTAGAAATCAAATAAAGAATGAAATAAAAACAGACTGACAAAAGGACATTTTTTCCCAGCACTTTTTTACACACAAAAACAATACCGCATTTCTGGATGCGTTTCTTGTTAGATACTGTCAGAGGTCTTTCATTCTTGAAACTCTAATTTTATGGTATCTCCTCTCGCCATCAGTTGAAGACGTCGTGGTTTAAAATATGCATGTATTCTGTATTTTGCTGGAGACGGACACATTTTTAGATTGCATTTCAGTGATTTGGCTCTATAATGAGTGCTGATCTGCGTGTTCTAGTCGAAGAATTTATAGACGTGGGTAAACATTTGCTAATTAATAAGCTTTGCTTAGCCACGGTAACAATTTCCCTAAAGCTGTGTGTCTGGGCTTAAATGTAAATGAGACTTTACCCAGAAATTTGGGGAATTTGAACAGCGAATGTAGTACGGATGTCTACTGCGACAGTTTAATAACACTATCCTGTGTAGGCCAGTATTTTCGTTCACAAGAGGCTACTTCGAAAGAGACTGTGGAAACTAAATCTAATATTACAAAGAATCAAAAGTTAGTTAAGCTAGTTTAAGAGTCAGATTAAATGAAAGATAGAGTATGACCTGGAGCTACACAATCTTCACTTTCCATCCCTAGTACTGCTAAAAATCATTTACAGTCTGCAGTGCATAAATTATTTTTCGTCCGTCAACGAATTTTCCACAGACGAAAGGTTCAAAGCCTATCGCTACTCGAATTCGCGATTTCCATGACAAATGAGCTCCATTCCACAAGTTCAGACCTTTAAATTTATGGCTCCCCAAGGAGGAGGTTTCGCTCAGTTTTCACATAACACCTACTTTGTCAAACAAACACCGGATTGGACGCTTACCTGAACATTACATATTTTTTAAAGTCAAGGGTCAGTCGTTATAGTCTTAAAAATAACGAACAGGATGTTAGAAATTGGTAGTTTCTCTCAACTCACTCACACTCTCTCCTTCACTGACAAGTAATCGGTAAAATTTCTCAACTACTTTGTGAAACAAAGACCGGATTGGACGCTTACCTGAACATTACATATTTTTTAAAGTCAAGGGTCAGTCGTTATAGTCTTAAAAATAACGAACAGGATGTTAGAAATTGGTAGTTTCTCTCCAACTCACTCACACTCTCTCCTTCACTGACAAGTAATCGGTAAAATTTCTCAACTACTTTGTGAAACAAAGACCGGATTGGACGCTTACCTGAACATTACATATTTTTTAAAGTCAAGGGTCAGTCGTTATAGTCTTAAAAATAACGAACAGTATGTTAGAAATTGGTAGTTTCTCTCCAACTCACTCACACTCTCTCCTTCACTGACAAGTAATCGGTAAAATTTTACCAGACGAACTATTTGTCCTGGTGAAAATATCCAGTTTCATTTTCAATAAGTGGTGGAAGCAAGACGACTTCTGTATATTGTCCCCATGGTCGTGTGGATTAAAGTAACGACGATACAAACAGGGCACTGTCGTGTAATGACAGTGGTGGTCAACTACCATTTCCAGTCACCTGTTAAACTACATATGAAATAATCGCAAGTCAAAAAAATCACAAAAACGTAGATCTATTCACAGTTATTTTATACGGAAAAAAAGATAAGCTTTCCTAGATACCAAAATAAACTTGCATGATGTAACATTTTGTATCTGAAATAAATGTAAGAATTAAAAAAAATTCTAAATTGTTGAAATTTATATATAAAATTCGGTAACTTCCGTCTGTCTGTCCATCCGTACTTCTTCACACCCTCTAAAATAGACATTGATTAAGTAAAACCAAATTTTTGGGAAAAGTGTAGACAGGTAAGGTGTTACAAAGTACACCTAGTTTTACTAGGCTGTGTTGCTTAGTACAATAAATTGTCATTAATTTTTTTGGAAAAATTATCATTTTTATTATTTAACATACTACTGTTATTTTAAAAAAACAATTTCATGACAAATCAACCATTCACCCTTGCATGGAGTATTGCTGCCGTATATGGTCTGGTGCCCCTTCTTGATAAGATCCAGAGACGAATATGCAATGTAATTGGCCCTGATCTGGCATCTCGTCTGCAGTCGCTCTCTCACAGACGTGCCGTCGCTTCCCTCTATCTTTACAAATACTTTCATGGTAACTGCGCCGATGAGCTGTTTTCGCTGGTTCACAGGCTTCATGAATTTAAGCGTTCTACTAGGCTGGCATCTCGCTCACAGCCTTTTACTGTCGAAACAAAACTGCTCTCTATTAATCACCACAGAGATCCCTCCCTGCCCTCCATTAGAATGTCTGACGCTCAACTTCTCGAGAGCACCTCTCTGCGGCTGCTCGGTCTCACGTTGACTGCTGACCTGAGATGGAACAAATACATTGAGGCAATTGCTTCGTCCACCGCAAGGAAAGTTGACTCTCTGTGCCGCGCCAGGAAATTTTTCTCCCTGGAATCGATCCTCCAGATCTACAAATTAACAATTCGCCCTTGCATGAAGTATTGCTGCCATATATGGTCTGGAGCCTCTTCTGTTTGTCTCAAGGTTCGTGATAAGATCCAGAGACGGAGATGCAATATAATTGGCCTTGATCTGACATCTCGTCTGCAGTCGCTCTCTCACAGACGTGGCGTCGCTTCCCTCTGTCTTTTTTAGAAATACTTTTGAGGTAACTGCTCCGATGAGCTGCTTTCGCTGGTTCCCAGACTTCATGAATTTAAGCATTCAACTAGGCTGGCATCTCGCTCACACACTTTCACTGTCAAAACTGTTAAATGTAGCCGTCTGTTCTACTCCAATAGCTTCATGTCTCGCACTTCTCGTCTGTTGAACTCCCTCTCCTTTTCCCGTTTTCCTGATAGCTATAATCTCCAACTATTCAAATGTAATGTCAATCGACGTCTCCAGATGCCTTGATCTATCCCCTAACCTTCCCATCATTCTTTCCTTTATCACTCTTAATTGCTCTAGCTCCAACTCTCTGTAACCCCTTGCGTGCTAGTGGCTTCCCGCCTTACTTGGGGTGAAACGTTTAAAAAAAATAATTAAAAAAAATAACAAGTACTTATTTAGTAAAAATGCAATATTGTTTTTTTTTCATATCTTTTCTTAAAGTTTTTATATATAAAAATCCAGTTTCTATTCGCGCATTTCCGAGAACTATAAACAAATCACAAGATCAAACGCTTCAAAAGGATGGAACTTGGATCCAGAAAGAAATATTTACTCATGGCCAGTTTAATATTGCATGTTCAAGAGTAAGAAATCCTAAAAAAGGAACAAAAAAGGAATTTTCTTAAAAAATATTGTTTACCATAAAATCTTATAAAATTAAATTAAAGATTTATTATACCACGAAGTAGGGTTTTAGCTAAATCAGCTTATTCAAATTTCATCGATTCGTTTCCGAATTAGAACGAAACGTAGAGATTGTAAATCTCGTGGAAATATAATAGCGATAACTTTATCAATATTAAATACTGTGAGAAAATTTTAAAATAAAATTCTAATAAAAAACATCCGAGAAACGGTACACATGAACTTTTGGAAAAAAATATCGTATACCTGAAATATGATATATAGATATCTGATACAGTGGAGTTCAAAAGATTCACCAACGTGTGAAAATCCTCAGTAGAAGAGAAATAAACGATATTGTGTTGAAAACAATTATCTCAAGTATCAGAATGAAAGAGGCTAGCTTTTGGAAAAAATATCGTATACCTTAAATACGATATATAGATATATCTGATACATTGGCGTCCAAAAGATTCACCAACGTGTGAAAATCCTCACTAGAAGAAAAATAAATGATATCAGAATGAAAGAGGCTAGGGTGATTTTGTAGGGTCAGCCGATGATTGCTCTTACGTATGATATTACAATAAGAATAGAAGTTTCGATTAAAGGATTGACATCGGATATCACAGAAAAAAGAAAGACAAGAAAATGATGAAAAGGGTTTCCTTTATCAATGCAGACCTATATTGTAGAATATAATTAACAAACTATCAATTGAGTTAAAGCTAGGGATGATATCACCCTAAGCAAGACAGTACAGTCATTAGAACGCCAGGGGTTGGAGAGTGTGAAGGAATTAGGAACTGTCATGGGTCCTTACCTATAACTACAGAATAAACTCTTCCTAACACTATGTATACTACGTCTCTCAAGAGAGAGGGATGAATCAAGCCGACCTTCTCGGTTTGACGGTCGAACTCTCTGCCTCTGAGCAGTGAGGAACCCGGACGAGGCTCCGCCGAAGGTCAGAGTCTCGTTCGGGGAGGTTGACCAACCCTATCCCGTTTATACGGGTTCTAAGGGGAATTTTTGGCCGAGCCGACGGGTTCGGGAAACCGACGTAAAACTTGGCCTTGTGCAACATGCAACCCTCGTGGGGGGTGGCTAGATACCGAATCGAGCCGAGCCGATAGTAGTTCACTCCAAACCAGACTGACAGTCATACTAACACCTTCTACATCGTGTATTATTATTTCGTGTAATATACCTTCGTTATTTCTACTCTTGTGTTCATGTTGTTCTTCCTTGGTCCTAACCGTGACCATAACAGGAACAGAAAAATTAGTAATGGAGAGAAAAAAGAAAAGAGCAACCAAGAGGACAATAGATATCGATTGACATTGCATTTTATTTTTTGGCAGATTAAAGTCGGTTGGAAAGCATGGGGCCGGGAGAGAGTTCCACATAAGAGAAGTGCGAGAAAAGAAACTGTTAGCATAGAAAGTACGGCTACATCTACCTTAATTGTAATAATTTCATTCCTTCTTTGGTTTGGTTAACTCCTACTAAGCTAGGATGCTGAAACTATTTAACATATTAGTGTATAGCGATCAATTTTTTTAGAGGAGACGTTATCGCCAACTCTAATATTATAATTACAGTAGTAATAATAATAATAGCTAGCCACTCACATTCGAGGATTCCCGTCCACTAGGGTACTTAGCCAATCCCTATTGCAGACGCTTGCTCAGGCACATTTGTGTTTGTGCAATCCCCACAGAACCTACCTGTGGTTTATACTGCAACTATGCCGAGCAGACCTTAGTTACAGTTTCTGGGAAAGAGCGTGTTATCTAGCGTTATCAACAACTTGAACAGGGCCAGCATGCTCAAGCCCTCGGCCACGATGACTTGTGGCTTTGTGCTAGCACAGCTATGGACGACCATCAAGAATTCCGTCTGCCCAATTTCACTTACAAGGCTTGGGTCAAACTGTGGTATGGTTTTCAGGTACTTTCCAAAGGGGCCACACGCTGAGATAGACCACAGTAACATCAGGAATTAACCTTTCTGACAAATCGACCATGCTGAGATTCGAACCTGGGTCTCATGATCAGAAACCACTCAGCCACGCACCCATGCAGTGAGCCCCCGCCTACCCGCGTTTCAGCATTCGCGGCTTCACACATTCGCGGATTTTTCATTAGAACATATGTACTTGTTATTCGCGGAAACCCCAAATATTCGCGTGATTTTCTGAAGAAAATATGTACAAATTATTCGCTGAGAATTCCCTCTCGTATTTTTTCGATAGAACATAAAACATATAACATTCCATTTTTATGGTAAAAATTGGGAGAATTGTACATCTTCTTTGTAAAAATCCAACACAAAAACATGCATAGTGCTTTGGGCTTTGTTCTTTGTTAGCGGCTGGGGTCTTAAAAGTGGTTTATGCTAAAGTCCCGTTTTCAGAAAATGTTTTAAACCTTACATTTTATGTCTTGTTACTCATATTTTATACAGTATTTTCAATGGTTGTATCGATCTATGCGTAATTGAAAACGGTTATTATACGAATGAAAGAAAATTTACGCTATGTGTATGGTCACCAATACTATTTTTCAAAAATGTTTTTAAAGGGGTCTGAAATGTTTCTAAAGTGTTTAGGACAAAAGTTTAAGGCATATGGGGTTTTAACAATCAAAATAGGTACTTATAAGCACTTTTTTTGGTGGGGGGGGTAAAAGTATTCGCGGATTCTAACTATTTGCGACCGGTTCTGGTCCCTAACCGCACGCGAATACGGGGGACCCACAGAATATAGTATGGTTGATTAACCAAAACAAACTAAAACTTTAAGGAAACGTTATACAGTAATAGATTAATTTCTTTATTATTATTATTATTATTATTAATATTATTATTATTATTATTAATTTTCTTTGATTTCTGGCGTTTACACATTTCTTTCCGGGTCCCGCCCAGGGACCTAAGGTTAGAAATGGCATCATGACATTTTCCACTGACACAAGAAAAAAAAAAATTACATAGATAAAGCCTTTCGTAAAGTGTGGGCTGTACTTGTCAGAACAATTTTTTGTATCTCTTTTAGGCATGGACTTCCAGGAATCCCTTCAATTAGTCTACTGCAATCTTTTCCAACCAGTCCCAGGGCTCCAACTACAACAGGGATTGTTGATGTTCCCATGTGCCACATTTTCGAGATTTCTATTATTATTATTATTATCATTATTATTATCAACATCATTATTATTATTATCATTATTATTATTATCATCATTGTTATTATCATTATCATTGTTATTATTATAATTATTGTTATTAGTTTTATCAGTATTATTATCATCACTATTATTATTATCATCATCATCATTCTTTTTATTATTATCATCATTATTATTATTGAAATTATTATTTATAACCTATGGGAGAATTTTCATTTAATTGATAGCACTTTTCTTAATATATGGGATGTCCCTACTAGGACGAACATATGGGCCTTGTATGATGATGTCAACCGGGACACTATTAGTAAAATTGCCCATACCTTTTCTCATGAGGCCCAGAACTCCTATTACTATTGATACAATCTCAGTCTTCATTCCCCACATCCTGTTAATCTCGATCTTCAGGTCCTCGTATTTGGACAATTTTTGATAGTTCTTATGGAGCTATTTCTCTCACATGGTACTCCTATGTCAATAAACCTACACTTTCTAAATTTCTTTTACGATAATATCAGGTCTGTTAGCTTTTATTTCCCTGTCAATTTGAATTGGCATACCCCAGAGGATAGTTACATCATTATTTTGGGTAACTGTGTCTGGTTAGTGATCATACCATCTCTCAGTGGTTTTGATTTTGTGCTTCTTGCATATCTTCCAGTGCACATATGTCGATACCTTGTTATGTCTGTGGGGATATTCATTTTTTTTTTTTTTGCCAGTTCCGGACATTCTGAGATAATATGGTCGACAGATTCATCATATTTTCCGAAGATCCTGCATTTCGGATTAGTTCCATCCTTGATTATATGGCAGTGATGGGATCTGGTGGCAAAGCTTTGGTCCTGAGCTACAATAATTAGGCCTTCTGTCTCAGTTTTCAGCCCAGTGCTCCTCAGCCAGTGATTTTCCCACCCCAAGCTAGGTGGGAGTGTTACTAGCACGCAAGGGGTTACAGAGAATTGAGAACAAGAGTAAAGAGTCGTGTCCGAGGAAAGGATTCAGAGAATGACGAGGAAGAAGATCAAGGTATCAGATGGTGTCGATTGACATTACACTTGAATATTTGATGATTATAGTTATCAGCGAAGAGAGACGAGACCTTGCCTACCGAAAGCTCCTTTGTGGCCAAGTCGGTTAAGGCACGTCAGCGTAAATGACGGTTACGTATAGGATGCAGGTTCGAATACTGTCAAAGGACGAATGTTTTCTATGAAAATTTCTCGGACATTCAGGCCGGTAAATGTTATTTAATACTGTTTATTATAAACAGAGCATTTACTTAAATACTTGTATCTATAAAAAGAATGTTAACATAAAAATGTCTTTAATATATATAATATTTTTTTTGTTTAAAAATATGATTCTTCGCAGGAAGGAATCATATATATAGCGAAGGAATCATATTTTAAACAAAAAAAATATGATTATAATAAAGCTCTACTTCTGTATGGAGCACTGTCTTCTTAAAAATAAAAAACAAAAATACCAAGGAACTCCGGATTATGCACCCAACGTGTTCTTTTCTATTTTCTGCATACCTGCGCACTTATATAGGATCGATTTATTTTCCTTCGCCTAAATGTTTTTAAATTCACAGTTGTTTTTCTCCCAAGCTTATCAACAGTTTTGTACTGTTGGTGTAAATGTTAGCGGATCGCGATTTGAAATCGGAGAGACGAGATCGAATTCCAGTCGGTTTGTTACATTCACTTACGCGCAAATACCGTTGAGAAAGATATGAATACATCCCCTATCTATAGGTTAAATAGTAGAACTTGTATCTGGAAATTCATTGTTATTCAAAAAAAAATATTCATGCAATTATGACTCACAGAAACAACAACAACAACAAAAAAAAAAAAACCCAACAACGAATTATTCTTACAATTCAAGATATATATCGGTTTTAAATAACCCACAATGGGTTGATAAGCCGTAAATACCCGGTTTGGCTTGCTATTAACACTTAGATGGTGGGTGTAGATAATATTTTCCTAAAGGTATTCATGCGTAAATAAATGTAGAGTTGTTGATGAAATTCGAACTAGACACGTCCGATTTACTTACCATGCTGATAACCGTCATGATACACGCTCCTCCGGGAAACGAGTTAATGTTCACCTCATAAATCGGGGCCTTGTGCCAGACTAACTGAGGCTTAGTAAATACTGACGGTAACAGCTTTAATAAGTGGTTGTGAGGTTTATACTTACATTAGAGGGAATATTGACATTTGTCGCTATCTCCATATACGATCTTTACTTACAAACATTTCAAACATTTTAATTTTTTCCTGTTTGTTTTTATTTTCATTTTTTTTTTTTTTTTGACTGAGATGACAGCCCAAGTGCTTTTGTTTATTCTATTCGTTTTAATAAGAAAAAAAGAAAAGAAAAAAAGATAAGATGTTATCTTCTTCATATGATGTCCTGTTCGGCGCCACAGGGTAGATATGTTATGAGGTGGAATTACTTTTCTGAAAATTACTGTAACATTTCCTTACATGAAAGAAACATGCAATCCTTTCTATCCATACAGTCTTTGATTAAGTGTTATTTTCGAGGATTCTTTTTATGCATTATACATACATGCATATATATATATATATATATGTATGTGTGTGTGTGTGTGTGTGTGTGTGTGTGTGTGAAAATATATAGAAAATAGGAAGGAACTGGTTAGGTAAATAATCCAAAGTCCCTTTGTATTTTAGTTATTATTTTTTAAAAATAGTGCTCGATACAAAAGTAGAGCATAAATATAATTATTTATTTAAAAATATGATTCCAAAACGTTTTGGAATCATATTTTTAAATAAATAATTATATATATATATATATATATATATATATATATATATATATATATATATATATATATATTATAGAAAAAAAAAAAAGCAGGTATATATGTGGAATTACGTCAAAGATGATTAAAAGTAGTTACCTCCGCAGAAACTAAGGTTTAAAATTAATTTTTTAAAGAGAAAAACATTCTTGTAGTTTTCTTGTTATTTATAATAATAGATTAAATTTAATATTTTCAATAATAAAAATATTTGCTGTATTTGAAAACTAATTTAAATTGACTGGAATGACATTTTTAAAATCACTAAAAATCGATGATTTTAGCGCCATTTTTAGCTGTCATAACAATTTGACTCTCTTTATTGAAAATATTTCAAAAATAAAATATACTTTTCTAAAACATTATTCCGGGAATATTATTTGATTTAAAGTTTAATTAATCTAATATTAATTAATTTAGTTTAAAACATCACAGAAATTAATTTTTAAAAACGAAGGTAGGTGTTTATTTAAGGTGTTAATAGCTTGAATCACAGACGGAAGTTTCATCTAATCTGATCATTTTCTACGGTGTATATAGGCTGAAAAAATTATATCCGGAATATAACGGAAGCGATATTTTTTAAGTAATTTCTAACTACTTAGATATTTTAAAAATTTAGGAAAATATTCTCCGTAATCTAATGTTTCATTGAATTTCAGGTTCTTTGGCATTAAATTTAATATAGTTTTCGCTCTTAAATTTTGATAATGTCGAGGTTGAACGTCTTTACTTACAAAAAAAATCGGCAGTTTTATACATATGAAAAAAGAAATTCAAAATTCTTTTAAAAATATACGTGGTTGCTGAATTGTAGTAAGGTATTCTCTTTATGATTAGTAAATATTTTTTTTATTTAAAAATAATGTCTGCGAGCCAGTTCAAATTAATACAGAAATTTAAGATTTGAAACGTTTGAAATTATTCTAATTAAAATTTTAAAAAAATGCAAACAATTCTTGTAAAAAATTCATTATTCATCGATTTTTTTTTCTGAACCGGATAAGTGCTTATAAAATATATTATAGTTATAAAAGCAATTAAATAATATCTTTTGCTTTTTTACTTTATGATGCAGAGTAGAATTTCGATAACTTGGACCCTGGTTTGCAAAAGAAAAAAAAAGTTCTGCGTATAACAAATATAAACGTTAAGTGGTATAAAAATTTCTCAAAATTTCATGAAATTAAATTGGTGGAGAATAGTACGGGTATAACAGATGTAAAAAAAATATATATTTTTACCTTTCTCCGTTGACTGAGTCTCTCATAAGTTTGTCTTCGCGCGACGGAAAGCTGAAATCTTCCGGGATAATCAAGAACTCCAGTGTCAGGATAGCTTATATCTTCCGTCAATAATACATTATACAGTTAAACTCTGAAATGCACTGATTGATAGATTTAATTTTTACGGCTTATCAACCCTTTGTACTATATTTAAAACCGAAACATTTTCAACTGCAAAAATAATTATATTTTGCGAATATTGCAAGAACTACTTTTGGGAGATAAAACTGATTTTACCAGACATAAATATTTTACTATTTAACACAAAGCTGAGAGAAGTGTTAGATTCATATCTTTCTCGAGGATGTAACTGACTGTAAATAATTTTTCACAGTGTTTGTTGTTGCACATATGTGTTATATTTTCTTTGCGAGAAACATATGTAAATATGTGTAGATAATTGGATATATGACTTACCGTATAAAACACTCTGACAACAATAAAAAAGATTTTCTAAAAAGTTACATTTCTAAAATAAATTAATTCATCTGTAAATAAGACCGGAAAGTTTTATTAAAATCCGACATTTATTTGATTTTTGCAAGAATTTCAAAATTAATGTGTTTTTCACCGAAAAAATAAAAAGACGCTAGAATTTTATATAATCACATTTATCCCCCACCGTCAACCAGATGCAATAAAAACAAGGATTTGAACAAAAATTTCCAACGTTCTCAAAAGAATCAAAAAATATAATTTAAAAATAAAAATAAATCCTTTGGTCTTTCCTCTTAATAATAACATAAAGATAAAACTTTGCTTTCATTAAGTTTGGGGCATTTTTCCATTATCGTTTGCTCCTGATGTAACGAATCTGTGGAGATTCCTAATTAATATGAAACACCTGTTTCAATACATAATTTCTAAGCGTAACTTAGACGTGGCACAAGGACACAAGTATGGGGCACACGGTGAATTTTGAACTCTTTGGTACCTAGACATTATGAGCATTTAAGAGCAGTACTAGATTGGCAGCTAGGTTTCATTTTACAGTTGAAATGGCTAGATGTAACCATAAGTTCTATGCTTACAGTTTCTTAATCTGATAAGTATGTTCATGGTAATTATTCTGATGAGCTTTCCTCTTTGGTACCTAGACTTTATGAATTTAAGTGCAGTACTAGATTGGCAGATAGGTCTCATCATTTTACAGTTGAAATGGCTAGATGTAACCATAAGTTCTATGCTAACAGTTTCTTAATCTGATAAGTATGTTCATCTGATGAGCTTTCCTGGTAATTATTCTGATGAGCTTTCCTCTTTTACAGTTGGTACCTAGACTTTAAGTTCTATGAAGTTCTATTTCTTAATCTGATAAGTATGTTCATGGTAATTATTCTATGATTTCCTCTTGGTACCTAGACTTTATGAATTTAGATAGATTGGGTCTCATCATTTTACAGTTGAAATTTTTTCTATGCTAACAGTTTCTTAATCTGATAAGTATGTTCATGGTAATTATTCTGATGAGCTTTCTCTTTGTACCTAGACTTTATGAATTTAAGTGCAGTACTAGATTGGCAGATAGGTCTCATCATTTTACAGTTGAAATGGCTAGATGTAACTGTAAGTTCTATGCTAACAGTTTCTTAATCTGATAAGTATGTTCATGGTAATTATTCTGATGAGCTTTCCTCTTTGGTACCTAGACTTTATGAATTTAAGTGCAGTACTAGATTAGATAGGTCTCATCATTTTACAGTTGAAATGGCTAGAATTTCTAAGTAACAGTAATCTAGATTTCATGGTAATTATTCTGATGAGGTTCACCATTTTACAGTTGAAATAGGTCTAGATTTTACAGTTGAAATGGCTGTAAGTTCTATGCTAACAGTTTCTTAATCTGATAAGTATGTTCATGGTAATTATTCTGATGAGCTTTCCTCTTTGGTACCTAGACTTTATGAATTTAAGTGCAGTACTAGATTGGCAGATAGGTCTCATCATTTTACAGTTGAAATGGCTAGATGTAACCATAAGTTCTATGCTAACAGTTTCTTAATCTGATAAGTATGTTCATGGTAATTATTCATGAGCTTTCCTCTTTGGTAATTTATTTTAAATGCAGTACTAGATGATCATTTTTACAGTTGAAATGGCTTTCCATAAGTTCTTGGTACCTGATGAGCTTTCCTCTTTGGTACCTAGACTTTATGAATTTAAGTGCAGTACTAGATTGGCAGATAGGTCTCATCATTTTACAGTTGAAATGGCTAGATGTAACCATAAGTTCTATGCTAACAGTTTCTTAATCTGATAAGTATGTTCATGGTAATTATTCTGATGAGATTTCCTCTTTGGTACCTAGACTTTATGAATTTAAGTGCAGTACTAGATTGGCAGATAGGTCTCATCATTTTACAGTTGAAATGGCTAGATGTAACTGTAAGTTCTATGCTAACAGTTTCTTAATCTGATAAGTATGTTCATGGTAATTATTCTGATGAGCTTTCCTCTTTGGTACCTAGACTTTATGAATTTAAGTGCAGTACTAGATTGGCAGATAGGTCTCATCATTTTACAGTTGAAATGGCTAGATGTAACCATAAGTTCTATGCTAACAGTTTCTTAATCTGATAAGTATGTTCATGGTAATTATTCTGATGAGCTTTCCTCTTTGGTACCTAGACTTTATGAATTTAAGTGCATGTTTATATTGATGGCAAGGTCTCATCATTTTACAGTTGAAATGGCTAGATGTAACCGTAAGTTCTATGCTAACAGTTTCTTCTCTTGCACTTCTTACTTGCGGAACTCTCTTCTTGATTCTTTCTTCCTAGTCATCTTTGATCTTCAATAATTAAATGCAATTTCAATTGTTATCTTCTGTCTTCTTAATTCCGCTGCTTTTATTGTCCTTTCTTCTTAACATTTTATATTTTATATTTCTAATATTATCATTCGGCAACACATTGCATCTTAATGGCTTTATTGTCTTGCTTAAGGTGAAATAATAAAAAATGTTAATGAATTCGACATATAAACAGAGATGACTAGGCAATGTATAGGACAAAACACACTCAAAAGTATAAAATTCTAGTTTCAATAGTTTTTTGAACTAACTTAATCTGACTTATTCAAAAATGTTTAAAGACATCCCTAGGCAAACGTAGTAACTAAAAGTGTAATGTAAAGGTATTTTTCCCCAATATTAATTAAAAATATATATCATTATCCGAAATTCTTTAGTATTTTTGTTTTTATTTTTAAAAAACAGTGCTCAATACAAAAGTAGAGCCTAAATTATAATTATTTTTTAAAAATATGATTTCTAGAAACATGAGAAGTTTTAATAATTATATTGAAGTTTACGGCTCTTGTTTTTGAAACATAAGAACTCTTATGTAGCGAAGGAATCATATTTAAAAAAATAATTACAATATATATATATATATATATATATATATATATATATATATATATATTGGGTTGGTGCATAATTGTCCGTTAATTTTGTAGGCTAATTATTTGTTAATAAAAACTGCTTTTTTGCTTACTTTTTTTAATAAAAATATTATTTTATTTTCAGTTTATGCGTATCGATAATCATATTGAATATTTCCCGCCATATAAGACGAATTTAAAAATAAAGACTTTCAAAGATTACGCCATATCGTATCATTTTAATTTAATATTTTTCTATTTTCTCCCATGTTAATTGTTCTGGTGAAATGTCATCTACAGTCCTTGGACTTTATGAATTTTACCCCAGTACTAGATTGGCGGCAAGTTCTCATCATTTTAGAGTTGAAATGGCTAGATGTAACCGTAAGTTCTATGTATAAAGTTTCTTCTGTCGCACTTGTCGGTTGTGGATATCTCTTCTGGCTTCTTGCTTCCCTGTTAACTTTGACCTTCAAAAATTTAAATGCAATGTCAATCATTATTTTCTGTCCTTTAGTTCTTTTATTGTTTCATCTTCGTAATAATATATCTTTCTAATATTATCTATCATTCAGTAACTTTTGCGTCTTAGTGGCTTTATTGCCTTACTTGGGGTGAAATGACAACCCCCTCCCCGAAAAAAAAAAAACAGCCAGCGGGTTGTTGGCTGTGTTACTGTATTAAACAAAGATGCATCAACAGAAAGTTCAGATTAAATCAAGGTTTATTAACATTTCAACTTTAATTAAAATTTTAAATGAAAGACTTTCATGTTCGAAAATAAAACATTTTCTATTTCGCAAATTACATTTTATTTTACAGTGACGTAATTGCCTCAGGTGGTTCAAATTTGTTAAATGAATATTGTCATTTCTATTAAATTTTGAGTAGGTTTTATTTCATGTTTTATATGAAAGAAAAACTTGTCAAAATATAATAATAATAATAATAATAATAATAATAATAATAATAATAATGATTACAAGAAGAAGAAGAAGAAGAATGTCGACCATATTACTGGAAGATATGCAAGAAGCACAAAATCGAAACTACTGAGAGTTTTCATGTCCACCAACCCGACACAATTAACCAAAATACCGATGTAACTATCCTCTGGGACATGCCAATTCAAACTGACAGGGAAATAAAAGCCAACAAGAAATTCAGGAAATGTATGCTTATTGACATATCAGTACCATCTGAGAGAAACACCTCCATGAAAATTATCGAGAAATTGTCCAAATACAAGGACCCAGAGATCGAGATTAACAGGATGTGGGGAATGAAGACTGGGACTATACCAATAGTAATAGTAACACTGGGCCTCTACACGGATACAAAGCAGGAAACATAACATACACAAATAATAATAATAATAATAATAATAATAATAATATTTCATCATAAATTCGACAAATTAAGGTGATAACGTTTATTAGTAGCTGCAACAAATATAAAATGAAAATAAAACTAGTTAAAATTAATATTGAAAAAATTTGGTTGGTGCATAATTATCAGGCGTTTTTATCGGCGAATTATTTGTTAATAAAAATTGCTGTTTTGTTTACTTTTTTTAATAAAAAGTATTATTTTATTTTTAGGTCATAAAAATTCGAGCTGATAATCATATGCTCCGGAATAATCATTTAAAAATGTTATTGTTGAATTGTTATGTTTCTTTTTTCATAATAAATATTATTAAAAAAAAACAAAAATCGCCTGATAATTATGCACCAACCCAATATTTCTTGTATCGTCAAAACTTAATAACAACGACAAAACAAATCGGTAAAAATACAAACTAATATTAATGACAATATTTACAAATATTAAGAACAATGAATAATTCTAATTGGAAGGTTGGAAATGCGGGTGGAATTATGGATACACCGCTCGGAATTGGAAATCGGAGAGCTGAGTTCGAATAACAGTCGGGTTTATATTCACTTTCGTGCAAATACCATTGGGAAAGGTATGAATTCACCTCTTTCCCCCACCTACAGGTTAATTAGTAGGATTTGTATCAGGTAATTATTATTATTATTATTATTATTATTATTATTATTATCTCCAAATCATTTTTACATTCTAAGAAATATGGTCTGGCTTTAAATAACCTGCAAAAATTGATAAGCCGTAAAAAATCACATCAAAGAAATCTAACTAGTTTAAGACTATTACGTCCGTTACTATTACGTGTAAACAAACTATAAACATAAAATATAAGGACAATTATACAAAAAAAATAATCAATAATTCTTCATCTAAGCCTACGGTAAAATCACGTCAGCAACGACTAACCCGGTTAGCAGATGGGGGATCGTTTGATGGCACTGAGTACCGCAAGCAAACATACAAAGCCGAAGAGCCACTCAAGATAGAGGGTTAATGAAGAAGGTTATTGGATGAGCGGTAAAAGTAAGAAGCAAGGTGCGCAGTTTATGAGGCTATGTAGAAAAGGTAGCAGTTAACTCGAGACATGAAGAGTTAAAAATTGTAATGGTCGGGAAACCATCCTCTTGGGAGTTGATTCAGCAAAGTAGCCGTTTGTAAGAATAATATGTAGAGGAGGACATTTTCTTCTTAGTGTTGGAATTCGAAAGGAATACGGGTGCTTCGCCTCAGGGGTACGTATCATGGCGGGTCTTAGCTTGGTGGAACTAAGGAATGTAGGTCGCTAGAACATTTTCCATGGAAATAGCGATAACGTTTCGTCTTTTGGAAAGTGGTTGTAGGGTGGAAAGCTTCGGCAATAAATAACTCACAAATAGTTGATCAGCTGTAAATGAACAAATCTGTCAACCAGCTGAGAAATTCGGACAAATTAATACCGTCCTGGGCATGACGATAAACTACATCCAGCAGCTAAATCGGGAGGTTTTCAGGGGCGTGGAATTATTATTCTCAGATACACCCTGACTCGGAGTAGTAGAACCTGTTTGGGTCCCAGACATAGTTAACTTCTAAACTAGGGTCAAAAATCAACAAAGGTGTAAAAATAGTTTTTAATAGTAAAATTTAACATCAATATATTTTTGTTAAAAACAGAATTACCAACATTAATGAAATTACTAATGTCTTCAAGAAAGTTAAATTTCAGCATTAAATGACCTATAAGAATTTGATATATCGTATAACAAACCAAACCAGACCAAACAAATTAATGCAATATAAATAATATACCACGAAATTCTGAAAACTTAAGATGATTAAAACTGCTACAGGTATTGCCAATAGGTGTAAAGAAGTTAGAGAAATAAGTTGAAAATCTCGTCAGAAAGTGTTATATAGCGTACCTATGAGCACTAATGGGTATGTCCCAATCCTCATAAATACGGTGGATACTATTGTAAGTGGGGGTAATATACTAAGTAGTCCACCACTAGTTTACCTACTTCACGCCGCTGGCGAGTATTATATTTTGTTGATTTTATAAAGATTACCATTTCATTTCCAACCTCCATTTTGGTTATTCCTCATTCAGTAACCTTTTCTAGGTTACTACAAAAAAGTAATAATAATCACAATCCTAATCATCTAAAGGATCCACATAACTTAACACTATTACATCTATTACTACTAAATGTAAGCAACCAACATAAATAAGAGGAAAGGAACGCGAGTGAAAAATCAATAGAAAGATAATGCTTTATCTAAGAAATTCAACCACCTATAGAGCGTGGCGATTGCGTGAGAATTAGAAGTCCTACCAGGATTCATTATTTGCGTCCACAATCTTAAAAATATAAGACATGTAGATAATACAGTGTTGATAGCAGAGACGCAGAGAAAATTACAAAAACTCCTGCGGAAGATAGCGAGGGAAAGCGTGAAGAAAGGACTAAACATCACCTGAAAGAAAATAGAATGCGTGGTTGTTAGCAAAAGCATGGGACCAAAGCGCGAATTCCAAACAGGAGACAACAAAATCAAAATTCAAAAATCTAAATATCGTTGGGTCAAGTCATTTTGGGGTCACACAGCCAACGCATTTATACAGTGATGATTTTACCCCTAAGGATGGGGGGTAAAAATTGAAATATCCACAGTCATGACACATGAAAGTAGAACAACATCCTTCTGTAGACTAACTAAAGGGTTCGGTTTGAAATTCCTAGAAATATCATACGTAGGAGGGTGGAGCGTACATCGGTCGTGAATACAATAATAAATATTAAGACAACAGGAATATAGACAAATCCTGATAAGGTCGGAATGTACAACGGTCGAAACGTTATGATTGTGGCAACAAATATAAGGAAAACAATCCGAACGATGTAAATAAAGAAAATAGTTTCAATACTTCATCTCAAGGATATAGACAGACCCTGAAGAAGGCCAGAGATTACAACGGCTAAAACGTCGTAAATATGACAATAGAGATGAGGGCAACAGTCCGAATGATGTAAATAGTGTAAATAGTTACAATACTTCATCGCAGAGATATAGACAGACCCTGAAGAAGGCCAGAGATTACAACGGCTAAAACGTCGTAAATATGACAATAGAGATGAGGGCAACAGTCTGAATGATGTAAATAGTGTAAATAGTTACAATACTTCATCGCAGAGATATAGACAGACCCTGAAGAAGGCCAGAGATTACAACGGCTGAACCGTCGTAAATATGGCAATAGAGATGAGGACAACAGTCTGAATGATGTAAATAGTGTAAATAGTTACAATACTTCATCTTCATGACAATAGAGATGAGGACAACAGTTCGAACGATGTCAATACTGTAAATAGACTACCTCATCTCAGAAATATGGACAAAATTCGGACAGTTTAAGGCTCTTGCTACTCGGTGTAAAAAAACTTAAAGAAATAAGACGACAGATAAACTAGTTTATAATTATAATAAAGACAATGCTTCAGCTACGAAATTCAGATAAGTTAAGAGGATTTCGTCTATTCTCTATTGCCCAGTCAGTGAATTAAGTGCCTTCACATAATACACATTTGGGCGATCCTTTCTCTTTCGATCCATGACTAAGTAGACAAAATTTTCCCGCTGTAAGTTTCCGCTTCTTTCTACACTAGGCTGGTTGCCAACCAAGGCTTTAGGACAGTCTGTCCTGATATTCCACCCAAAGCAAGGGCATTTACGCGTAAGTGAATGTAACGATCTCGACTGGAATTTGAACTCGGCTCTCCGACTTCACATCCCGATGCGATACCCATTACATCATCACCTACTCGATTGCTACTAAATATAAGAAAAATAAGATGGGAGAAACGCAAACCGAAAATAAAAAAACGCTAATACAACGCTATATATATATATATATATATATATATATATATATATATATATATATATATATATATATATATATATATATATATATATTCAATATTTTAAATTTCAGTGCCTCATATTTTATAATAAAATATAATTTAAAATTTATAAAAAATAAGTCTTAGCTTTTTTCCTTGGTATATCAGTGTTTAAAATAAAGAGATGAGAATACCACGGTTTTTTTTAACTGTCTGTGTATTTAAGACAATTTTATGTTTATACTTTCTTTTTATAGATACAAATATCTAAGTAAATGCTCTGTTTATAATAAACAGTTTTAATAACATTTACCGGCATGAATGTCCGAGAAATTGTCATACAAAATACGCGTACTCCGACAGGAATCGAACCGGTATCCTATACGGAACCGTCATATAGCATTTACTTAAATATTTGTATCTATAAATAAGAATGTATAAACACAAAAATGTCTTAAAAATAATTGTCGGGCTTTGTCCATTTCATAATGTATAACTGTCTGTGTACAACACACACACACACACACACACACACACACACATATATATATATATATATATATATATATATATATATATATATATATATATATATATATATATATAATATAATTCCTAGTAACCCTAGGTTTCACCTAAATGGATCTTCATCCTGAATATTAATTTAGGTGAAACCTAGATAGGTAGTTTCTGGCCTCTTTAGGAATTATTTTACTTGTCTGCTCTACTTAGCGTACTAAGCACTTTACGCTTTATCTAAGTTACTCACTTGTGTTTTTTTGTTTTATTTGGGGGAGGGTGGTGTACTGGAAATTTCAGGCACTGGACAAAATTTTTCCTCTGTTCGATGTTTCTAATTCTTTCTTTTTTTTTTCAATTTTTTTCACAGATACCAATTTGTTTTGATATATTTATATTTGCGAATTCTATCTTTTTTTCACCAACCAAGTATAGCTACTAGTATATATATATATATATATATATATATATATATATATATATATATATATATATATATATATATATGCCAGAAAAACTTTTATAAGTAGTCGCACCATGTAGGGTAATTGACATTGCATATTTAGGATGTGAATAGCAATAAAAACGACATTTGTTTCCAGAAATATAACAGCTGTTCACACTCTGAGAAAGGAAAGATCACTTCGTCAATAAAAAACAAAAACCAAAAAACCAAAAAAAAAAAAAAAAACAGTAGGTCCTTGCAATACAAAATGAGAAGGTCTTTCGTTGCGTGTCGTTGACTTATGCATCTGTTTGGCTCAGTGTCGATAAGGAATCTTGTGTTATTGTCATTTCTTTCTTTCTGTTATTTAACTTCTTATGTTAGGAATGTTTGATAACTATGGTCCTAGGATTTTAAAGTACAATAAACTGAAATCAGAAAATAAGAAGAAGAAGATGAAAGGACTTCCCAACCAGAATTAAGTTCTTTTATTTAAAAGAGACCGCGATTACGAAATGTAGAAGCACTGTACAAGCCTTTTTCTTTTTTCTTGATAAGCAGAAGACATTGTGTGAGAAAATAAAGGTGGAACAGCAAAATATTTGCTAGTGATTGCTCAGTTGAGAATCCCAGCAGTTGGTGAATATCTGATGGGAAAGAATGAGGAGGCGCTGAAAATTTCACAATTCGACCTACTTCCCAAAATTTAACCAAAATAAAAAAAAAAAATAAAAACATACTTTTTAATACACTTTTCTTATTCAGCTTTCCTGGGTATGATGATAAAATACATACGGTAACAAGGCCTCTGATCGGCAGATTTTGAGGTTTGGTTTCGTTTGTTTTGTTTTGTTTTACGGTATATCAACCTCAATGGGTCATTTAATAACGACAACTTTTTTTTTCCTGATAATATTTTTGTTTTGTCAAAAATCTATTTCTGGTAATATTTTTGTTTTGTCAAAAATCTACTACTGCTAATGTTTTTGTTTTGTCAAAAATCTACTTCTGGTAATATTTTTGTTTTGTCAAAAATCTATTTCTGGTAATATTTTTGTTTTGTCAAAGATCTATTTCTGGTATAAAATTTTTTGTTTTGTCAAAAATATACTACTGGTAATATTTTTGTTTTGTCAAAAATCTACTTCAGATAATATTTTTGTTTTGTCAAAAATCTATTTCTGGTAATATTTTTGTTTTGTCAAAAATCTATTTCTGGTAATATTTTTGTTTTGTCAAAGATCTATTTCTGGTATAAAATTTTTTTTTTTTGTCAAAATATACTACTGGTAATATTTTTGTTTTGTCAAAAATCTACTTCAGATAATATTTTTGTTTTGTCAAAAATCTATTTCTGGTAATATTTTTGTTTTGTCAAAAATCTACTTCTGGTAATATTTTTGTTTTGTCAAAAATCTACTTCTGGTAATATTTTTGTTTTGTCAAAAATCTACTACTGGTAATATTTTTTTTTGTCAAAAATCTATTTCTGGTAATATTTTTTTCCTCAAAAACGCATTACTGGTAATAGTTTTCTTTTGTTTAAAAATTTATTTCTGGTAATAACATTTTACAAAAAGTATGGTACAAAAACCCACTTTTACACCTCCAAAATGCCCTTTATCCCAGTTCCGGATTCAACCATCCTCCCATAGCTGGGACCCCAACAGGTGCCACAACCCCGGGTGAAGGCGGACCCGGGAACACCATCAACCAAGAGGTAGTTCCACGCTCCCCAAAGCCTCCCGATCAGATGCGGATGTAGTTTATCGTCATACCCAGGTTTTGAGGTGCGTAGAATGAGTTTCCGGAATGGAAACGACGCTGGACAAAGTGTGCGGCTTCACAAGGTGGACTACTTCGAAGGAGATTAAATGTCGAATTTATATGTGTTGTAGTTTTCTTTTTATAGCACCATCCCCGATACTTTTTGATCAGATCTAGTGTATACTTTAATAAATGGACAACATATTCAACGAAGAGAAAGTAAATAGTTTTATGGAACAGAGGTAGTGTTAAATTAAGTGCACTGGAGGTAGAAAGGCTACAACTAAGAAATTCATAAAAATTAAGACAATTACAATTTATTACTATTGCGTATAGACAAATAACAAAATAAAATGAAAGAATGACGAGTTAAAATGTAATACTAACAATTTTTTATATGATCGTCCTGGGTATGACGATAAACTACATCCGGCAGCAAGGCCTCTGATCGGTAGGTTTTGAGGAAACGTGGATCCCCTTTTGATTGGTGTTGTACCTAGATTCACCCTGAACCGGGGTGGTAGCACCTGTTTGGGTCCCAACTATGGGCAAATAGGGACCCCCCCCCAAAGTGAGATCAAATCTCTATGAAAGTATAAGAATACATTTTTGGTTTTATTTTACGGTATATCAACCTCAATGGATTAGTATCTGTTTATATTTCTGAGATGAGGTACGTTGTACACTAATTACATTATTCGGACTATCTGAAGAAGGCCGGAGCGTACAACGGCCTAAACGTTGTAATAAATATGGCGACAAAGATGAGTCCAATAGTCCGAATAATGTAAATAGTGCTCAATGGATTATTTAATACCTATAAGACTTTTATTGTTGGTAATATTTTCCTTTCAAAATTTATTGGTGCTAATATTATTTCCAATAATGTATTGCTGATACTAATTTTTTCTTCAAAAATTAATTGCTGGTAATAATTTCTACAAAAATGTTTTACTGGCAATACAACATTTTTTATACGTTTTGACCAAGTTTGGGGGTAAAGTATTTGCCCATAGCTGGGACCCTAACAGGTACTACTACCCCGGGTCAAGGTGGAACTGGGAACCCCAGCCATTGAGAGGTGGTTTTACGCTCCTCAAAACCTTCTGATCAGAGGTCTTGTTGTTGAATGTAGTCTATCGTCATAACCAGGACGCGGATGTAGTTTATCATCATACCCAGGACGCGCATGTAGTTTACTGTCTTACCCAGGACGCGGATGTAGTTTATCGTCATACCCAGGACGCGGATGTAGAGTATCGTCTTACCCAGGACGAAATACGCTTTTGGAAAAAAAAATACCAGTAATAGATTTTTACTAATGCCCCCCAAAAAATTAAATTTCAGTATTAAGTGACCCATAAGGAGTCGATATGTCGCTAAACAAACTCCACATTCTTATTTGGGCCAAGAATTTCAGCATTCTATCGTTGCGACACGATCACGTAAACGTTTTTTTTTTGTATACCCAAGTTGACTCAAGGCTCAAGGTCCACTCAAAGTAGTGGTTTAATTTTTTTTTTGTCTAACTTTTGTTTTGGGATGTCTTCCGGTATTTTAAAACAAGTCAGATTCGGTTGGTTGAAAAAATTATTAAAACTAGAATTTTACATTTTTTGATATTTTGGTCAATAAGTTCTCCAGCCATGATTCAAATTCTAATTACTACTTTCTTTTATAATTTCACCCCAAGCAAGGTAATAAAGCCACTAAGACGCAGTGGGTGACTAAGTGTGAGAAAATATGAGAAAAATAAAGATGTAGATTATGGAATAAAATCGTGAATATGTTGTTCAATAAGGTTAACGTTATAAAGGAGAAAATCATTGGCCAGTTCAATAGGTTGTTAGATAAATTTGCTGAAGAAATAATTAAAAAAAAAAACACGTAAGATGATAAAGCCCCTAAGACACACGAGAGAGGACAATTAAAATAACAATATTTAAGAAGATGACGATAGACGTTGCATTTGAATTTTTAAAATTGTAAAATTAAACTGTAAATTCAAATTGTAGTTGACAAGAAAACAAGAAGCTGGAAACAATTTCCACAGGCGTGAAGTGCGAGAGAAGAAACTATTAGAATAGAACTTACGGTTCCATCTAGAAATAATAAGAGTAAAATTATGAAACCGGGCAGCGAGTCTCATACTGCGCTTAAACTCATGAAATCGAAAGCTCATCAGAAGAATTTCCAAGAAAATATTTAAACGGAAAAGGAAGGGTATGTTACGGCGGTGAGAAAGTGATTGAAGCCCAGATGCCAGGTCAGGACCGATAACATTGCAGAGTCTACTTTGAATTCTGCCAAGAATCTCTAGATACAAAGTAGAAGCACAAGGATCACTTCGATGTGGTTTAATTGTGACCAAGTTTGTCTCCCCAGAACAATTCCGACTGAGTAGTGAGTGCGATGCGCACTGGGTGCCCCACACTTTAGGCGTTGTGCAACATTTAGGCTATGCTTAGAAAATAATTTGAGCACTTGTATGTGATATAATAGTTAGCAAGCTCCTTTTTAAAAATCATATCACCCCAACCAAGGCAGTAAAGCCACTACGGCACAATGGGTTACTGAATGTAGGTTTGTCTGTTTAGCGGCATATCAACTCCTTAAGGGTCATTTACTGCCAAAATTTAATTTTCTTGAGAGCATTAGTAATTTCATTTACAAAAATGTATTTCTGGTATTTTTACTATAAATATGTATATTTGTACTTTCATAGTGTTTTGTTTTTGTTTGAGGGTTTACTATTTGCCCATAACTGGGACCCAAACAGGTGCTACCACCCTGTGTTAGGGGTGCCTGGGAACGTCATCAATTAAGAGGCTTTTCTGCCGGGTATATTTTCTTGTCATATTTATTTTATTTTCATGTTTAGCAGCATGTATTTTTATACTTTCATTCTTTTTTTTTTTCTTTTTTTTTTGGTGGTGGTGGTGGGGGTCACTAATTGCCCATAGCTGGGACCCTAACAGCTGCTACCACCCTGTGTTAGGGTCGGCCTGGGAACGACAGCAATTGAGAAGCCTTACTGCCGGCTGTATTATATTGTCATATCCTGAACGGTACTGAATGGGAAAGAATATGACAAAGAAAACCTTAATTAAGTGAGAACAATACAATACAAGAAATCAAAAAGACAACTGATAAATTTTACTGAGGAAATGTATTTATACAAAATGAATCATGATTTTACTATAGAAATACACTTAAAATTACATCGGGAGAAATGGATTGTCAATAGTCACGAATTTGTTTATTAATTAAACAGTATATCCACTTATCCTGTCCACCGGCGCGAATCCCAAGAAATCTTATCGTCGAAAAACTCGTGCTCTACGGGTTGACTACTCAAATATGTGTATCCAATGTAAATAATCTTGTCTCGTTAAATCAATTACGAGGGAATAATAAGTTCTCTCCTCACTAGGTGGCCCTTACTTTCGGCTTTGTAACACAATTATGCTACGCTTAGAAAATCATTGGGTACCTCTACGTGGTGTAATAGGTAGCAATCGTTTCTTGATAGAACAATTACGACTGAGTAGGGAGTTCGAGTCTCACTGAGAGCCACATCTAAGCAACTTCGAGAAAATCATTTACGGAAATTCGACTTGGCGCAATGGTAAGGAAGCTTGTTACGATATAACAATTACTTACTGGCTGCCCTAGAATTTGGGCCTTGTGCCACATTTAAGATGCACTTAGAAAATTATTTAGAGGACTTCGACGTGTTGTAATGGTTAGCAAACTTGTCTCGCTAGAGTAGTGGGCTCGACCCTCACTGGAGGCCTCATAATTTCGGACTTGTGCCACATTTAAGACGCACTCAGAAAATTATTTAGGGGACTTTGACGTGTTGTAATGGTTAGCCAACTTGCCTCGCTAGACCAGCAGGCTTGATCCTCAGTGGAGGCCCCATAATTTCGACCTTGTGCCACATTTAAGATGCACTTTGGAAACCATTTAGGGGAATTCGACGTGT
>CAHIKZ030000678.1:617500-627500 GCA_903632075.3 Acanthosepion pharaonis | reverse complement strand
CTTTATCTGTTGAAAAATATAGGAAATCCGATCCCATATTTAAAGGAACCCACACACAAAACAACCTGATGAGTTGTCCCCTTACATTTTCACGATGTCTCTTAATCGCGTTTTTCAAATTGATTTTGTGCAAAAAAATTATATTTTTCCATTTTTTGGCGCTGTTAGAACCACCACAAGGTAATTTTATGTAGTCCTGTGAAGTTTTGTTGAAATCGGTTGAAAAATGTAGGAAATCCGATCCAATATAAAACGTTACAGACACACACACACACACACACACACACTGCGTTTTATAATAAGTAAGATGTATGTATATATATATATATATATATATATATATATATATATATATATATATAAATTATAGATAACTAGACACGTTTTCGAAAAACCCTCGAATTTTGATTTGCCAATAATCAAATCAATCTCGAGGAAAAAAAAGGTTTTAAAAAAAGAAAGACCTACAAACATGAACTTCTGCCGACAAAAAATCGCACAGATGCAGGTCTGAAGCCCAAAGAAAAAACCCCGATACGAGTAAACAACTAACTAACAAAAGCGCTCAATACAATCGTAAAGCAGACCTAGATACACCTAGTGAGCCAGACAAACCTACCCAGGTTTCACCTAAACGGATCGTCAGGGAAAGTATATATATATATATATATATATATATATATATATATATATATATATATATATATATATATATATATAAATGCTAATATAGGTAACTATATACTCGTTTCGGAAAACCCTCGAATTTTTGATTTGCCAATAATCAAATCAATCTAGAGGGAAAAAAGGTTTTTAAAAAAAAAAGAGCTAGAAACATGAAAATCTGTCAAAAAAAAAAAATCGCACAGATACAAGTTTGAAGCCCAAAGAAAAAAAACTCGATTTTATGTAAGTTTTTTTTTTGGAAATGTTGCTCTAATAAATCAAAAAATATTTTACCAATTTTTGTTCTATATATATATTTATATATATATATATATATATATATATATATAGAGAGAGAGAGTCGTGGCTCTTGGGGGCACAGTCCTATGGGTAATGTAAATTTGGATGAGTTACATCACGGAATATGTAAGGGAGAGGTGCAATATCTAGTCTAATTCACACACACACACACATATATATATATGATAATAAAACGGAACAAATTGATTCTGTTGAATAATAAAAAATAATATTCGCCACTATAAAATGAGTAATTTCTTTATTCTTTTCCTCACATACATAAATATATATACAAATCCCATTCAATTAAATGCCAAATATAATTTTAAAATTAAAAAACTGTAATCCCAGTATAATAACCAAGTCAACATTACGACAACAAAATATGACTTTTTAAATTATATAACGTCCAGTCTATACTTAGAACATGAAGATTGCATTTTGCATGAAATTCAGAGTCGTGCTATACATATTATTGTTCACAGAATAACATATATATATATATATATATATATATATATATATATATAGGCTTCTGAAAAAATTTTTTCGGTTGAGCTCTCTGGGAAGGAAGTGTGGGTTTGTAAACAGTGACTATTACGGCTAATAAGGCAAGACACTTCGTTAAATCGAATTGAGTTCTCTCAGTCACTGTGTGTTTATCTAAAAAATAAATACGCTTAAATTCACCTTCATCCATGCCAACGGATTAGTGGTAGAATCTTCGATTGACGCCAATTCAGTCTGGTTTCGATCCTAGCTAGAAGCACCGGACGTCTAGCCACACTGATGAGCTGTGATACAGCGAAACAGTCTGCCTGTGGATGACAATATATATATATATATATATATATATATATATATATATATATATATATATATATATAATAAATATACATATTATTCTCAGAATGATATATATTAATAAATATACATATTATTCTCAGAATGATATATATATATATATATATATATATATATATATATATATATATATATATATATGAATAATGAATAATGAATATATATATATATATATATATATATATATGAATATATATATATATATGAATATATATGAATAATGAATACCATTAATATGAGAACTTGAGAAAAGAGTCATTATAGTTTTCTATACTACGGCCTGTCTCTTCTGTTTATCTCTGCGTAGGTATATTCCATGTCTTCATCTGTCGATGAAAACTGAAACCAGCACGTGTTTTGCGACATTAATCTCCTTTTATTTTTAATCTCTTCGGTGTAAGACTAACTCCGCTTCATGTATTCCTGATGCAACGGAGATAGGTAAACATTATGACATGCTCGTCCAACAATAAATGAGACGATATTACGCTTTTACTCTTAAATATATATATATATATATATATATATATATATATATATATATATATATATATATATATAAAAAGAAGTAACCAAAAAAAAAAAAGAAAAGGAAAAGACTTAGATATGACAAATAATGTTTTATATTTTATCTGCACATTTACGAAATACATCATCCGGCTGTGTGATTGGAGCCAATGGATTGTCGACGATGATGAAACCGTCTGCCTTTCGACCATCCATCCTGATGCCAAGATAGGTGTAAGCCATATGTGTCGTTAAAAGGGAAACATCTGTCAAATTTCGATTAAATTCTTCGGTCTCTTCACGTTTAACCATTCCAATCAGGCTTCCAGATTATCACTTGCAAGTTTATTAAGAGTGCAAAAGAATTTTTTTTATTATGTATACACTGCAATGCTAATGATACTCATTAAAGAAGGAGTAAAAAAAGAACTACCATTTGTCAAAAATATCTGAGAACAAATAAAAACCAGAGTCTTGGATCTTGACTTTCCCCATCCCTTCTATTGAGATTATCGTGACACTGAGCAAAAAATAATCACCAAATTCCTGATAAAAATCACCACTGACTCATCACCTTTATTTATCGTGTCTCCTTAGGACGTAGGTGATCATGTCTCTCCACAATTTCCTCCTCTTTGTTGCTCTTAATAAATGCTGTCTTTTGGTTATTTCTCCTAAACCCTGTTCCGCCATCCATTTACACGAGCTCTGTTGGTAGATTATGCTTTGTTTTCCTCTGTACCTCTTGCCCTCAATCTGTCCTGTGAGTATCAGATTTTCTAAGCCCTCCTTCCTCATTATGTGCCCTAGAAATTTAAACTGTCTCTTCCTGATGATAAGTGTAAGTTTCCTTTTTGTTTCGTCGTTGCTCGCATGATCGGTCCTTCGTATTCTCAGTATCCTTCTGTAGAACCGCATTTCCTTTGCTTCACATTTCTTCAACTTTGAGGATGCTGTTCAGCATTCACTGCCCTATAGGAGGACATGTCACGTGGCTGTTCCGTACTCTTTTCTTTGTTTCCAATGAAATTTTCTTGTTTCTTAATACCCTGCTTAGCTTTTGGAAGGTATCCTTCGCTATCCCAATGAGTCTTCGGATCTCAATGTCGCACATCCCGCCCTGTTAGATCACTTCCAAGATATTTGGATTTATGTGCTTGTTTAATTTACTCCACCGCGCCTCCTTATATATATATATATATATATATATATATATATATATATATATAGTTTATGAAAAACTAGGTAATCCGTATAGGTAAAACCCAAGGAGGTTAAAATCCGGAGAGCTCAATGTAAATCCAGAGCAAATAATTTAAATAAAAACAGACCACTTTAAAGTTCCATGTTTTTTTATATGGGTAAACTTAAAGTGGTCTGTTTATATATATATATATATATATATATATATATATATATATATATATATATATATGACGTCACACATTATGAAATGGACAAAGTCCGACATTTTATAAAAAGAATGTATAAACATAAAAATGTCTTACAATAATTGTCCATTTCATATTGTGTGACGTCATTTGTTTACATTTGGATACGTATTGAGCAGATATGAATGTACGTGAGAGATTCATGGAAGATTGAAGTTTAAATACAGTAAATTTGACCTTGCTAACTGAACGCGCCTCTGTGGCCAAATCGGTAAAGGCACGTCAAGCTAAATGACGGTTCCATATAGAATCCTGTCGGAGGACGAATATTTTCTGTGAAAATCTCTCGGACATTCAGCATTAATACCGTTTATTATAAACAAAGCATTTACTTAAATATTTGTATCTATAAAAAGAATGGATAAGCATAAAATGACTTTATATATATATTGGATTGCGCCGAGTTCGAATTCCAGTCGAATCCATTACATTCATTTACGTGCTAATAACCTTGGGAAAGGTATGAATCCTCTTCTTCTCCCTCCAGCTATGGATAAATAGCAGGACAGACTGGGTTCTATAGCTTTGGATGGTAACTCTAGAAGGACAACTCTTAATTCAAAACCTGCAGAGGGTCGTTTGGGGACCTTGTGTCACTTAGTGCACCAGGTCTCTGTATTCGGCCCTTCAAAAAGTGTGGATGGTCTTGCACGAAACCTTCACCACTATAATCAAATCTTATGTGCTGTTGTCGGACTGTCGGTCTCTTAGGAACTGATCTGCCTGACCCTTATTCGACGGGAGAGTCGCATATATATATATATATATATATATATATATATATATATATATATCAATGGCATTTTTAATCAGACATAAACGTTATTTTTATTGGATACCCGTATTTGAGTAGACGTTCCGTTTATTTACATTATTCGGACTATTCTCCTCATCTTTATCGCCATATTTATTACAAAGTTTCGGCCGTTGTACGCTCCGGCCTTCTTTAGTTGGTTGGTGTAGACTGTTCTAGTTCCACGTGCCATGTATAATGGATGTCAGTTATCAGTTATCTCCTGTTAATTCCCCTCTCCAAAGTCTCCACCGACTTAACCAGGTATTGAACTCACACTCTTTGGGTCCTGTCACTGGATCTAACTAACCTCAAGGACACATTGCACAATGGATAAAGGCGTTAGTTAGATTCAGTGACAGGATTGTGTGTTAGTTCAATACCTGAACAACACATATAATATTCGCCAACGGCGCGTAGAAGAAGTAGTCAACTGCTAGAAGTGAGTCTAGTAAATTCCACAATGAATACCCAACTGCAGGATATCTACCAACCACTCCACGCAGTCGGATGTGGCACAAGACCGAATGTAATGTAGGTATCCAAACCCGTAAGGTCGGCCAAAAATTCCCCGTAGACTCCGTATAAAATGGGGTCACGTAGCTGTTTTCCGAGATGAGACTCTGCCTTTCGACATAATCTGGGGATTCTCTCTGCCCGGAGGCAGAGAGTTTGACCAGCACAGCTGGAAACAAATCTCCAACTGCAGACCAACATACAGTATTCACTACTGTAATTTATGTGAATGGGGACATAGACATTATCGTCCCTAGGTACGCTTAGAATTTCCGACAACTTAAGAAAAATAAATTCTGTTCTTATTTAAGTTTAAATAATCATCAAGTGTAAGATTAAAAAGATGAATTAAAAAATTATTATTAATGACAATACTTCAAATATAAAATATGAGATAACTTATGCGTATTACGTCTTACTAAACGTAAATGTAAAAAGGTGACAAAATAAGATGAAAGAAAAAACTCGTTAAAAAAAACAACGTTTCATGTAAGAAATTCAGACAACATAAGACTATTACTTCTTATTGCTATTAGGTGTGAACAAGGTAGAAAAAGAAAATGAAAGAAAAACTAGTAAAGATGTAATAATAATAATAATGACTTTGCTTCATATGAACATTTCAGACAACATATGACTATTACACAAGACATCCGCGAGTTGTAAACAATTGATAAAATATGATGAAAGGTAAGGCAATTAAAATTAAAAATAATAGCAATGCTTCATAAAAAAAAATATGATACAGTAAAGTCACCGACAACCGGACTAAGAAGGCCTTATGGATATGAGGAATTGATTACAGTCCGGATATGAGGGGTTATATTTAGATTAAAATAGAAGAACTGAAATTAGGTTTAACATTTATTTTCAATGTTTTATAGTAAACAAAATAAGCTAATGGTGAGTGAAATATAACGGAATTGGTTTTAAGGAAAATAAATAAATTATACAATGTTAATGAAAATTCATTAAATAAAGTCTGCCACGTATGCAAAACAAATAATGTAACGAGGATTTTTTAATCGCTGTTGCATAATGATTTTTCTCTTCTAATGTCATTCTCAACTTTTTCCGCATTTTGTTTTGCTTTTGTTCTGGAAATTTTTTAAACGAAAAACATTTTTTTAACTGCGTGCGTTATTGTAATCGTCATAGATGAATGCAGGCTTTCTTTCCATAAAACTGACAATCTTTTCAATAGCTTTTTCATTTTCATCCCAATCATGCATCTTGTCTCTATCTTGTGGCAGATGTGTCTCGTTGCATCTTATTCCCATCATCTTTTGCACCAATACAAGCCATTTCGGTGAAATAAGCATTTGTAATTGTCCAAAGGAAATTTTCTGAAAACAAATTTCAAATCAGTTACATATCACCGAAATAGTTCATATATACACATCAAAATCATGTCCGGATATGTGGAATTCCGGATATGAGGGATTATACTGTAACTTCAAACTTTTTTACCATTTTACGATAAGGAGTAAAGACAAAAATTATTAATAATGAAATAAAGCTTTATCAATGAAATTAGACAATAACAATTTGCAACTATTAATTTTAAATAATCATCAAATATAAGATTAATAAGACGTGGTAAATATTAATAAAGATGACAATGCATCAAATGAAAAATTCAGATAAATTATGTGTGTTACGTCTTATTAAACGTAGTTGTATAAAGGTAATAAAACCTCGTCAAAAATTAATAATTAGTAATGCTTCATCTAAGGAATTCTGGCAACATAAGTCTATTACACATTATTGTTACAAGGTGCGAAAAACTATGAAAATAATATGTTAGATAGACTGGAAAAAAATAATAATAATGACAATGCTTCATATGAAGATTTCAGAAAATGTGCTTACTATGATTTTTTCTTACATCTGCAAGACGTCTTATTACTACTAGTTGTAAACAAGCAATGCAATAAAATTGAATAAAGACTAGTGAAAAATTAATAATAATGACACAGTTTCAGAAGAAAATTTCAGTCAACTTAAGATTATTTGGTTACATTACAAGCAAATAATAAAATGGAAGACCAGTCAAAAATGAATCATAACTACAATGCTTGATATGAAAAATTTAGGCAACTTTAAACTATTTGGTTACATTACAAGCAAATAATAAAATGGAAGATCAGATAAGAATTAAGGAAAATTATTTTTTTTTTCCTTTTTCCCTTTTAACAGCGAAGAAAAAATTCTTAGGATTTCTTACTCTTAAACATGATCATACAACAGGCCATGCGTAAATATAAGTTTCTGGAGACAAATTTCAGTTTTTGAATCGTTTGGCCTTGTGATTTGTTTATATTTCTCGCAAACGCAGACTGAACTGGAACTTGGATTTTTGTATATATAAAATAAGAAAATATTTGCAAAAAACAATATTGCATTTTAATTACATAAGCATTTGTTATTTTAATCATTATTTTTTTTAATATTGGCCTATTTTGTATGTTAAATAATAAAACTTTTAATTTTCCAAAAAAAAAAAAAATGAAATTTTTTTTGTACTAAGCTACACACCCTAGTAAACCCAACTATATTTCGTACCCATTTACCTTTTTGCCCTTCTCCCCAAAATGGAAGTCACAGAATTTTATAGGGAGCTTGATTGCTCGTAGCTGCAAAGACGACGAGCAATAAGATGAATGAGTAATTAGTCATAAATTAATAATTACCAATGATTCATCTTAAATATTATAAAGACATTAGAATGTTTCTACTTATTACTATTTTTAAACAAGCAATAAATTTAAAATGAAAAAAAAATCTAGTAAAATAATAATAATGAAAATACTTCATTTGAAAATTTCAGACAAGTTAAGATTATTACGTCATACAACTACAAGTTGTAAGCAAGCTATAAAATATAATAAAAGATTCATCAGAATCTATTCCTAATGACATTACTTCATATGATAATTGCTGCATACAACTGCGATTGACTGGATGATTCGTTTTCATCAATCTTTTGCAGGTTATTTAAAGCCAGAAAATAATTTTAGATTTTAAGTATATTTAAATGATAATAATGAATAACTTTACTACTTATTAACTGTCTATATTTCTGAGGTGAGGTATTATGTACATTATTTACATTATTCGGACTATTGTCCTCATCTCTGTCGCCATATATATCACAACGTTTCGGCCGTTGTACGCTTCGGCCTTCTTCAGCTGATTGAAAAAAAGTAGTTTCTGAAGACATTAGGTTAATAAAATCCAGAAATTCATACTCAAGGACACATGGAACAGTGGATAAATGCGTTAGTTACATCGTGACAGGACCCAGAGAGTGTGAGTTAAATACCCGGTTAGGGTGAAGAACTTTCAGAGTGAAATTAACAGGAGATAACTGATAACTGACATCCATAAAAAAACCCAAAAAAACATGGCACGTGGAACTAGAACAGTCTACCCCAGTGAGCGAAATAAAGGGTTCATTTCGACATTCCAACCACCTGAAGAAGGCTGGAGCGTACAACGGCCGAAACATTGTAATAAATATGTCGACAAAGATGAATACAATAGTCCGAATAATGTAAATAATGTACTATTTATCAATCTATAGATGTAAATAAATTAAATAATTACAATACCTCATCTCAGGAATATAGACAGATCCTGATGAAGGCCGGAGCGTACAACAGCCGAAACGTCGTGAACATGGCAACTGATGAGGACTATTATTATGTGGTGTAAAGTCAGGAGGAATAAAGTGAAAGAAATACTAGTCAAAAATGAATGATAATTGAAAATGCTTCATAGAAGCGAGTCAGACAACTTAAGACATTTACTGCTAGGTGTAAAAACAAGTAAAATAAGGTGGAAGAAATATTAGTCAAAAGTTCGTAATAATTGATCTAAGAAATTCATAAAATTTAAGTCTATTACTATTAGGTGCAAACAGAAGAACATAAAGATTAAAATAATACTCAAAAATCGATCATTTCCAATGCTTCTTCTAATTCTAACAACATAAGCTTTATTACTAATTACTTTGAAAGCAAAAATGAATAATAATTAACAATTCGTCATCGAAGAAATATAGACATCTTAAGACTTTTAAATTTTATTACCACAAAGAGTAAATAAACAACACAAATGAAATAAAAGATAATAATTAACATATCTTTATCAAATAAACTGTGACAATATGAAACTATTCAGTCTTATTACGACTAGATCTATTATTTAGTATATGTTATTACTAATAGGACTTACTATTTATTAGCTTATAGTACTACGAGGTCTTACATTTTATTAGGTCTTATTACTGATAGGTCTTACTATTTATTAGGTTTTATTATTACAAGTTGTTAGTGTTTATTGGGTTTTATTACTACTTGGTTTTACTATTTACGCGATCTTATAACTAGTTCTTACTATTTATTAGGTTTTATTATTATTAGGTCTTACTAATTATTCGGTCTTTTTACTACTAGGTTTTCCTATTTATTAGGTTTCATTGCTACAAGGTCTTACTGTTTATTATGTTTTATTACTACTAGGTTTTGCTATTTATTAGGTTTCATTAATATAATGTCTAATTATTAGGTTTTATTGCTCCTAGGTCTTACTATTTATTAGGGTTATGGCTACTAGGTCTTACTGTTTATTAGGTTTTATTACTACTAGGTCTTAATATTTATTTGGTTTTATTACTACTAACTCTTAAAATTTATTAAGTTTAATTACTACTAACTCTTACTATTTATTAGGTTTTATTCCTAGTAGGTCTTACTGTTTACTAGGTTTTATTGCTTCTAAGTCTTACTGTTTATTGGGTGTTATTACAACGAGGTCTCAATATTTATTTGGTTTTATTACGACTAACTGTTAGTATTTATTAGGTTTTATTCCTACAAGGTGTAAACAAGGAATAAAA
>CAHIKZ030000678.1:607500-610000 GCA_903632075.3 Acanthosepion pharaonis | reverse complement strand
AGAATGTGTTGAAACAAAATGGCTATTTTTGTAGTGATCTTATAACATACTTATGTTATAATTTTTTTATAAAAAATAATTATATATATATATATATATATATATATATATATTACATATTGTTGTGGTAGGATCCACCTAATTTGCATAGTGGAGTACCGACCATATAAATATGGTTGGTACCGGGAAGAGAGGGAGGAATCAAGAGATTCACTCTCAGTCGAACTCTCTGCATTTTGCAGTGAGGGACCCGGACGAGGCTTTGCCGAGAGGCAGGGTTTCGTCCGGGGTGGTAGACAGGCCTTGAACCCGTCTAGGTGGGTTCAGAAAGGCCATATTTTTTGGCCGAGCCTACGGGCTCGGAGATACCCACTTTAAACCGGCCTTGTGCCACATTTTATCCTTGTGGGTGGATAGATAAATACAGGAATCAAGAGATTCAACCAGAGACTCTGCCCGACTACGACTCAGTCAACACATTCTCCAGGAACGGTCTTACCCGGAATATACAAAAAGACTATATGTAAATATTGTGTACACTTTCTTGTTTCAATACATTTTGTTCTAAGTACATTTTGTGTTGCATTATTATTCCATGCATTAGTCAAGTTTTAACACACACACACACACACACACATATATATATATATATATATATATATATATATATATATATATATATATATATATATATATATATATATATATATTTTTTTTTATAAAAGAATTACTTACCTGTAATTTGTTCCACTCCACAGTTTATTGATAATATGTCCACCTTTCAAGGGATTGTCCATAAAATTGAAAAGTCGGCATATTACCACGGAACTGTAGAGTCGGAGAAAATTATAGTTAAGTAATTCTTTTGTATGTTTGAAAAAAATAATATTATCAATACTCCACTTTTTTAATATTGAGCGCATATATATATATATATATATATATATATATATATATATATACCGGATGTAACATCAAAATTGTCTAAATCGTATAACAGCATGGAATAGTTGTCCATCCCACAAAATGTTTAATATCTAAAATCCACTAAACTAATTGTACTTCTTTTTTCCCAGATTTTCAGATAAGACGTTTAGCCATCTTGACACCATTTGTCGTAAGGATCACTGAAAAACACTTTGAGTTATTCAGTATAGAGAGAACAGGTTAAAATCGTTTTGTGTCAGACCCACTGTCTTCCCAAATGAGCAATGGTAAGAAGAAAAAAATATCATTTAGGCTTTCAGTAATGGTACTAACATTCATACTCTAGCTTCCATCTTTAAAGTGCATTCAAGGACCATCAAGAGAAGGTGAATGAGTTCAAAAAAGAGAGAACAGTAGACAAGAAAACTGGATCAAGAGGTCACAACAGGAAGAGGGGTCATTATTTCAACTTAGAGCTAAATACATTCTTATTGTTCAAAGTAGTGTCCATTAGTGTTATAAAAAAACTAGGAGAAATCCAGTAAGACACCCTGAAACATTTCTAAGGTACAACAGTTCAAAGCGTAATCTTGGACAATTTTGCTGTTATACACACACACACACACACACACACATATATATATATATATATCCGTCGACTTTCTTTCTCTCCTCTTTTTAAATCCACCCCACCCACATCTCCAAAAAAATTTCTCTGTCACTCATCCTCATACTTACACTTTCTCTAAATTCTGTTTTGATTTCCGAGTTGTTTTTTCTGTTTTCATTTTGAATTTGTAGGTCTGATGATTTGGATCGTATTTACGATTCCAATGGAATAAATTATGACCATGGAATATTAGTGTTTAAGCCTTTTTATTATATATATATATATATATATATATATATATATGCATCGGACGAAACGCGTGGGCTAAAATTCCAGTTTTCCTATTGTCTTTTATTCTTTATATATATATATATATATATTACAATGAATTACTCATACAAAAAGTAAATAAGTAAAGTTAATGATATAAAATGGCCAAATCATTTCACTAAGAAAAATTTTAAATATACGTAAACCTACTAATCACTCGATTAATTTTCTGATCTTTGTTTTGTAAAATTATAAGCTGTATAAGGTCTTTCGACTGTGCATTCAGTCATCTTCAGCCTTGGAAATTATTTTGTTTTTGGTTATAATTATAATTGTAAAAATCTTATAATATAATTTTTAATAAGCTTATATAATTTCATAAAATCTTATAATTTTAAAAAATCTTATAATATAATTTTTAATAAGCTTATATAATTTTATAAAATCTTATAATTTAAAAAAATCTTATAATATAATTTTTAATAAGCTTATATAATTTTATAAAATCTTATAATTTTAAAAATCTTATAATATAATTATTAATAAGCTTATATAATTTTATAAAATCTTATAATTTTAAAAATCTTATAATATAATTTTTAATAAACTTATATAATTTTATAAAATCTTATAATTTTAAAAACAAGGATCATCGAGTGATTAGTAGGTGAATGCATCTTTAAAATTTTGTTA
>CAHIKZ030000678.1:545000-602500 GCA_903632075.3 Acanthosepion pharaonis | reverse complement strand
CCTGCGGGCTCGGAGAACCCACGGTAAACTCGGCCTTGTGTCACATACATATCTCTCGGGGGTGTTGTTAAATATAACTTTGAACAGTGAATAGATTGAGCGCTAGTTCATTCGATACACACTCACTAGTCGTGTAATACTCTTTTGAAGTACGTAACCATTTACTTGGTCACAACAGTGTGGCACAAGGCCGAAATCTCAACAGTTTAGCACATGCGTCTAGTGAGGATTGAACCAACTACTCGGTCGTAATTGTTCTAGTGAGACAAGTATGCTAACCATTACACCACGTCGAGGTGTCTGTGGTTATATATACTATATTTACTAAGCATAGATTAGATGTGGCACAAGGCCAAACGTATAGAGTACCTTGTGAGAATCGAACTCACTAATAACTGATATATCGAGACAAGCTTATTAACAGTACACCGCATCGAAGCGCTCTCACATGGGTAAGGTATTCATATCGAGTAAAATTTGTTTTCATTATTATTATTAGGACATAGAAACAAATCTAGATTAAATTTATTTAAATATTAGGATGTCCGGAAAGTGTGTTTTACGCGAAAAAGTAAGAAAAGTACTAAAAATAAATTTATTTACATATGTTACATAAATTATTTAATTCAACTTTAGACTATTATGTCTATTGCTACTATGGATAAGGAAAATGCAAAACTAAGATGAAAAAAATGTCAGTTCTAATTTAATAATAATGGTATGAGATTTCCTCAATTGGAAAACTAATAGTAATAGCTGTAAAATCAAGAGAAATAAGTTGAATTAAAAAAACTAATCAGAAATTCCTAACAATTGACATTACTTCGTGTAATGTGCGCAGAAGACGTAAATTGATAAATACTAGATGTAAAAGCAAGAGAAATAAGATGAAATTATTTACATATATTGCATAAATTATTACATGTAACTTTATAGTATTACATCTATTGCTACTATAGATAAGGAAACTGCAAAAATGAGATGAAAAAATATCAGTTCTAAGTTAATAATGATAATGTGAAATCTACGAGATTCACTCAACTTGAAAACTAATACTAAAGCTGTAAAAACAATAGAAATAAGTTGAATTAAAAACTAGTCAGAAATTCCTAACAATTGACATTACTTCGTGTAATGTGCGCAGAAGACGTAAAGTGATAAATACTAGATATACAAGAGAAATACGATGAAATACGAGTTAAGCAATAACTGACAAGGTCTCACTAATGAAATTCGAATAGGTTTGCATCTCAAAATGAAAGTTGATTAAAAAAAAAAAAAAGGATTCGCAAGAGACAAAATATAATTCTGCAAAAAGATTCAAAGGAAAACGACGCCCTGGGGAGTGCAGGTGTCTACATTGGTAATCGGATCCCCAGGGCTGGAAAACAACCGGTTTTCTTTCTATTTAAATTGTCATTTGAAAAAAAAAAAGTTTACGGGCATATTCGACAAACCAGTACTTGCTATTAATTACTTTTATTTACGCAATAAACATACAAAAGTTACTATGTCTCTTTGATCAGTATATACCACTTAGGCTTTTTATTTTAATTGCATTCCAGTCTCGGCAATGTCCCTCCTCAGAAAACACGTATACACACAATAACTGTCCATATTTCTTAGATGAGGTATTATGTACACTATTTACATTGTTCGGACTATCGTCCTCATCTTTGTTGCCATATTTATTACAACTTTTCGGCCTTTCAGTATCTGTCCATATTTCTGAGATGAGGTATTATGTACACTATTTACATTGTTCGGACTATCGTCCTCATCTTTGTTACCATATTTATTACAACTTTTCGGCCTTTCAGTATCTGTCCATATTTCTTAGATGAGGTATTATGTACACTATTTACATTGTTCGGACTATCGTCCTCATCTTTGCTACCATATTTATTACAACTTTTCGGCCTTTCAGTATCTGTCCATATTTCTGAGATGAGGTATTATGTACACTATTTACATTGTTCGGACTATCGTCCTCATCTTTGTTACCATATTTATTACAACTTTTCGGCCTTTCAGTATCTGTCCATATTTCTTAGATGAGGTATTATGTACACTATTTACATTGTTCGGACTATCGTCCTCATCATTCTTGCCATATTTATCACAATGTTTCGGTCGTTGTACGCTCCGGCCTTCTATAGGTGATTGAAATGTCGAAATGAGCCCTTTATTTCGCTCACTGGGGTAGACTGTTCTAGTTCCACGTGCCATGTCTAATGGACGTCAGTTATTAGTTATCTCCTGTTAATTCCCCTCTCCAATTTCTCCACTGCCTTAACCAGGTATTGAACTAACACTGTTGGCGTCCTGTCACTGGATCTAACTCAAGGAATCATGGCACAGTGGATAAAGGCTTTAGGTAGATTAACTCATTATCATTAAATTTTCCTTGTGTCTTATTCAACGAAAAATGTTTGAAAGAAAGGTTGCTGTCGAAGCACACACACACACACACACACACACACACACACACACACACACACATATATATATATATATATATGTGTGTGTGTGTCTCTGCGTGCGTGTGTAAATATTCTCAGAATGAATGTATCTGTAGAAAGGGACAAAATGAATAAAAAGAGAGAGCTATACTTCGACGACGCGTTTCGCCCTCTGAGAGACATAGCCTTGATAAAGTCCCTCAGGGACGAAACGCGTCGACAAAGTATAGCTTCTCCTCGTGTCTCTTTTATTCATATATATATATATATATATATATATATATATATATATATATATATATACGATGCAATGAGAACGAAAATAATATATAAATTCTAACGTTCACAGCATTAATCCAAAAGAGGGCTCGATACCGATAGTAGAGCAATAATTATTTATTATAATTTTATCATATAGACAAAATCATTTTACTCACTACAAAGATGCAACTTCGTTTCAGTGCATTTCAATTGCACTTCGATTGGTGAGAACTAACAATGTTTATAAACAATTCTGCTTTTAGGCCGCCGTATGTGAAACGTCACTTCCTTTTTTGCATTTGTGTGAGAAAAAATACGTAAAGCAAAAATGTGACGGAGTGAAAAAAGATAGCTTGCTGATAGCAATTTAGTGAAGGATGGATGATGTGTTCAATGATGGCCGGACTGGAAAAATTCCTTGTCGATAACAACGGTCAAAAGTTTAATATATATATATATATATATATATATATATTATTGGAATCTTTTCATTTTTGCTGTATTTTCAGAAATAAGTGCAAAAGAACCAATTTTATATCATCAGAAATTTTCAATGATTGTCCAAAGTAATTTCAACTTATACGTTTTCGTTTCAAAGAAAAAAGAAAATTATGGCATAGACATGAATATTTCATTTCATTTGTTGTTCAAAATAATTTAACTAAAAAGAGATATTTCAACTCACTAATTTCGATGAGGAAAAATGATATCGACGATAATAAGACACTCTCTTAATATTTGGTTCTATCTCGTTTGGCATCCATAATCCCCTTAAAACGTTTCTTGTAAAAATCTTTCAGTTGAAATTTTCTCCCAATGGTAATTTGTTCAAAGTCATCAAACTATGCAAGGATTCCTTTCTTCCATATCAGGTTTCAGATGAACCCGTAGATTTCAAATGGGATTAAGACCAGGACGCTGGTCAATTTAAAACAGTCCATTTCAACATCCTTTTCAACTTTTCCTCTGTTGTGCGCAATGTGCACCTTGGGTTGTCATCTTGATGGAAAGCTAATAATCAAGTCAAATCTAGTTTTCTGACACTGGGTATTGCATGAAATCTCTCGGTAATCCTTAGATTTAATAATCTTCTTGATATGCCAAAGGCTCCCATTAACAGCTGTTGCAATACAGATTATTATCCATGATGCCGTGATCTCAACTATAACATCATGGATCCTCTGTCATGCTTAACTGATGGTAAGGTGTTGCTTTCTTTATAAGCTTCATGTTACAGTCTTTATACCTATATTTATATATCAACGAACCAAGTAAATAATTACAGGCTCAAATATAATTCAAAATAGAATGATTTAGATTTGATTCCAAAGAAGCTTAACAACCAGAATCTATTTAGTATTTCATAAACTTAATGAAGCATGGGGTACCCAGTGATGATCGAACTCACAAGTAATAATCAACCAGACTAACTTGATAACGAGTACCCAATGCCGAGTTGCTCTGAATTATATGATATATCATACTGGATCTACATATGTAATTTCTTGGAGTTTTTTGGGCTACCGATGGTTCGCACATCATCTTTAAAAGCATGAGATACGTGCGGGTGGTCAAAAGGTTTTTGGTTTCTAAAATCTGACCGAAGGGGAAAACATCAGATTTTTGGAATTTTTTTTTTTTCCGTCAGTCTGAAAAGTCTAAGATTCCAACTCCGAATTGAAGAAGCAGCATGAAACAAGCGCAGAAGATTAAATATGTAGGATTTATTTCAAAAGAGGGTGAAAAATGTGACAGCGAAATCCGAAGAATAGCCGAAGATGAATGTCAAAAGTGGTTAGAAACAAGAAAATAAAGAAAACAAAGAAAATTAGTGCTGGACAATTAAGTAATGTCAATCCTCCTATATGAAAGTGAATTTTGGGCAAGAAAACTTGAAGCAACCGATATGTGGTCCTACAGAAGGATGCTGAGTATTCTATGGAAGGAGGATGTAAGTATGAAAGAAAAAGTGCTGGACAATTACGTAATATCAATCCTCCTATATGACAGTAAATTTTGGACAAAGACACTTAAAGCAACACAGATGTAGTCCTACAGAAGGATGCTGAGAATTCAATGGACAGAGATGTAGTCCTACATATTAAGTTTCTGTTTCTGTTTATTTCTTTTTACGGTATATCTACAACGCAGTGGTTTATTTAATGCCAACAAGATTTTTAGGACAGTTTGTCGATCAGTTTTCATTGCTGTATTTTTGTAAAGAGGGTTTTTGTCGGGAGTCAAATGTATTTCTGGTAAAAAATTCATTTACTTTCGAAAATTTATTGCTGGTCTTTTTTTATTATTATTATTATTATTATTAAAAGACGTATTTCTTTCTTTCTAAAATGTATTGCTTGTAATAATTTTTGAAAAAAAGAATATTACTAGTAATAAGTATTTTCCCATTACTGAGACTTTAACAGGTGCTACTACCCGGTGAACCTGGAAGCAACATCAATTATGAGATGGTTCCACGCTCCTCAAAACCTCCTGATTAGAGACCTTGCTGCCGGATGTAGTTTATCGTCATACCCAGGTCACCTAATTAGGGGAGTCTTACCCTTCTGCGAAAGTGCAGCCGACGTATTCTGAAGGCCAAGTCGACAGGATATAGTCCTACTGAAAGATGCTGAGAATTCTATGGACGGAACGTGTAAACAACAAAGAAGTTTGACTAAGACACTCAGTCCTGCAAAAAACAATGTCAAAAGGACAGTTTTTCCCTCGACACCGCTATTATTTTAACTATCTTCACTCCTCAGCAACGTTTGTTTTAAAAAGCAATGATTATAATTATAATAAAATCTAAACTTTTGATGAGAGTGAATTCATACATTTTTTATTCTTGAGAATTGACAATAAAAATATTAAACACTAGCAGTAGAGCCCGGCGTTGCCCGGGGATGTAACAGTAAGAGATAGATCAAGTAATGACCATCATAAAGACTGAAAAATAAAATTGACAAAGATTATTGTTTAAGGTTGACGGACACGCATGTCTTAATTAGTTTTTTTTTGTTTTTTAGTTTTTTTTACGAAACCCAAACTCAAACAAAAACATTGTTTTCAATTGTTATGAGTCTACTGATTGAATAGAATTTTATTATAAACAATTGTCTTGTAAATGGAATTTTTAAAGCATTCTGAATGTAAAAATAAAGAAAAAAGTGTGCAAGACAATAAGAAACACTACCTGCCAAGAAAAAAAAAGTGAAGTTTTGTTGAAATCGGTTGAGAAATGTAGGAAATTCAATCCCATATATAAACGAACACACACACACACACACACACACACACACACACACACACACACACACACACACACAAACAACCTGGGTTTTATAATAAGTATAACTCGATATGAGTTGTCCCCCTTTCATTCTCGCGATGCCTCTTAATCGTGTTTTCAAATTGATTTCGTGCAAAAACAATTGTGTTTTTCCAATTTTTGGCGATGTCATAACCACCGCAAGGTAATTTCACGTAGTCCTGTGAAAAATGCCGGTTGAAAAATGTAGGAAATCCGATCCAATATATAAACGAACAGACACACACACACATACACAATCTGGGTTTTATAATAAGTATGATTATTTATTTATTAGATTGTTTATTTAAAAAAAATAATTTTATATTTACAACATTAAAAAACTAATACAATTTTATTAAAACTAATTCAATTTGCGATATTTATTAATTAACAATCTGTAATTTGCGATATTTATTACTTAACAATCTGTAATGAAATAAATATGTAAACAATTTTTATTCATAAATTTATAAACATTTACTACATTATTAAAATATGTAAAACAACAATAAAGAAAAAAAGTTAGGTGACCAGATGCAAGGGTTGACGTGTTTGCAGAAATTGCCTGACAGCCATGAATGCGTTCATCTGCTAGTATAGCATGGTGCAGAGTCTTGTTGCCAGATATAGGGCCTTCCAGGGCAGCAATACCTTCTCAAGTCACTGGATGTAGGCCTCCGTGTTGAGTCTTAAGTTCACTGGGAAAATGAATAGAGGCGTAAAGTCACCATCACTATTGATCACTCCAGCCACCTTCGTAATCACCATTAGACTCATCCAACTCTTTCCGAACCCTTCTACACTATCCTCACATAGACATCCAAACACTCTGAAATGTTTGTATTGGAGCTTCTGGTGCGAATGCCAAGCAGTACAGCATGCCATTTCCAAATTTCTGGTGGAGTGAATCGTGTCATGGTGCTCTTTTTGTCACAGACGATGCCCAACTGACCCTACTCTACGGTACACATGAAAAAAAAAACATAGAACGCGCAAAATTATAAATATAATATCGAACTTTATATATATATATATATGTATATATATATATATATATATATATATATATATATATATATGTATGTATGTATGTATGCATAAATTAAAATAATATATATATATATCTATATAAATTAAAATATATATATATATATATATATATATATATATATATATATATATATATATATATATATCCAAGTATAGGATTGGTGTATGGGGAATAAATTCCAATAACCGACAAATACTATTCTTAAAAGAGTGCTTAATATAGATTAGATCAAATATAAGTTGAATGTAGAATAAAGCTTTATTTTACATTCAACATCATCACTTGATAAAACGCCAGAAGTGTTGAAACAAAATGGCTATTTTTGTAGTGATTTTATAAGATTTTTATGCTATAATTTTCGCATAAATGACACACACACACACACACACACACACACACACACACACATATATATATATATGTGTGTGTGTGTGTGCGCGTGTATATATATATATATATATTAAAATAAAGTTTTAATGTGTGGTATATTTGTTCATCAAAGTGCTCAATATCTGGGAAAGAGCATATGCAAATATAAAAGTGGGCATTCAATTCAACAACCAGCGGTGACAGGTTGTTTCATGCTTAAACTCAATCGAAAGACCATTTGCGCGTAAGTGAATGTAAAGGAGCTGATTGGAATTCGAACACAGTTCTCCGATTTCTCTTTTCAAGTCGCTATGCTTTACACCGCCCACACATTCGCATTTTGATAAATAACTTTTCCAGTAAATCTCAACTATACAGTCTTTGCAAAAATCAATAAGAAAAAGAATTTTTTTTTATTTGTTTGTCATTGGTAGGTGTTTTTTTTTTTTTTTGTCAATCTCTTCGAAGTTTATAATTTATTTCATTGCGTTGATTGGTCGATTTGAGAACCAATCAGTTGACCATATTAATAATTCGTTGACTCGAGTCGTTGAAACTGATCTAATTCTCTGATCACTACAATATTTGCCGCTGAGCGGTACCTCTGCGCATGCGCTAGTGGACGAAGGCATTTGTTTTTATCTCTTTGCTGCGCTTGTGAATAATTTAGTCAATCTTTGAATTGTGGGATAATCGAAAAAGTTATCAAATCTAGATTTGTTTCAAATTCTTTGGGAAGCTTTTTTTATGTCTGCCTTTTTTCCCCCCGCATATCCTTGAAAATTTGTCAACAGCCGAAAATAATGAAAAAAGGAGACACAGGGAAAAAAGCCACAGAAAAGCAGAAGAACAAGGTTTTCATTCTGATATTTTCATCCAAAACAGTCTGCCATATTTTTTTATCCTGATTGCTAAAGTCGTTGCTCATTTGGTGAACGCGTTCTGACGAAGATGAGCATTAGGCCGAAGATCAAGTAGCTGTAATTTTAATACTTTTGTCGCATCCTCTCGGCACTCTCATATTTTTTCTTTTAAATCAAACGGAAGAACGAAATTTCACCAACTGATCTCTATCTATAAAAGGCAAGATGTGTGTGTGTGTGTGTAACGAATGCACGGTCACAATTTTCGACGGATTTGCGCCAAAATTTACATGCACATACTCCAAGTTAGTGGAAAGGTCAAGACCGACATTGCATTTCCCAACTCCCATCGATAGTGGAAATAATCGATTTTTTTCATGCTCCTACGGCAGTTTTCATGTAGTTTGCGGCAATTTTGACTAGCCAGAGTGAGAGTCTATAGCTGGCTGCCACGAATAGGCAGGAAGATTCTATTGGCCAGCGTGTGAGCCAACAGCTGACTAACACGAATGTTAACTAGCATGCTGGCATGCCAAAAAAATCGATAGCTCCATTCGTCACAAGTAGGAAAAATTTAAATCTGCATGGCACTTTACTCCAATTGGCTCATTCGCTTGCTTAAACTCAACGTTGATTCTGATTCCGCAGAACTGGGTTGGGTGTGAAAAAGTATTTACTGTTAACATTCTTTTTTCATTCGGTTTTTCCAGTTACGAGTCCTTTTTTAAAGCTGATCGTTTTGTGTTTATTTTGTTTAGTTTTTTTTTCGTAACAGATTTAATGTTTAGTATAGAGCTTAGAAAAAATTCGCAGTGTGAGATAGACAAGAAGTAATGCATGTAGCAACATCAGCACGGCAAAGGGCACTCCTTTAAAGTCAAAGAAGGGCAAAAATATTTTAAGTCAAGTGATAGCAATTGCTGTATGAGTCGTACGATTTTTGAATCAAGCACGGGCAACGCCGGTTCATGCTGCTAGTCCAGCATAAAGAAAGACCTCAGAAACAGACAACCTAGGCTTTATCTCGTATATTTGGATTTTAATTTCTCCATTGCTTATACATTATTCTGATGCCAGGTTCGGAACTAGAAGCTTCCCGTTTCCCCGAAACCTGCTGCCAGCATCCATTCCTTATCACCGTTTGGCTTTGCAAGATTTGGTGAAAGGTTCTCAAAAACCTGTGTAGAAGAAAGTGTTGATGGTGTGAATATGTTTAAGGTGAACGAATTGGGTTTTATTAGCACCGTCTTGGGAATGATGGGATTGAATGAAGAAGGATGAACTCTTGTTGTTGCGCCAATTGACAGAGTGAATTGGTTATGAGTCAGACTAACTAGTAGGCTAGACAGTGTCGACCAGCCTTACCCCACTTCTCTTTCGGCCTTGTGCCACAAACAAACCATCCGCAGAAACAATGCCTAGGATCAAAGTGTAGTCTCTGTTTTAGCAACAGTCACGGTTCCACCCATCCATCATCGCCAGCTGCAACGGTATGCGATAAGCTCTCTTTTTCAGGACAACAATTTTCAACCATTTCAAAACTGTCCTCTTCAGGACAACAATTTTCAACCACTTTTCAGGTCAGCACTTTTCAACGACTAACAAAACTGTCCTCGTCAGGAAAACAATTTTCAACCACTTTGTTATGTAGTCCTCCCCTTTTTCATATAAGTGGACTCGGCCAGAGTGTTACTTGGACTGCTGCCGTTAAATACCTAGAGTCAGTCAGTATACAGAGGGAGCAGAGATTGTGATTGAGCTGGAGGGAGAGTAATAGTGTCAAGTAACCACTTGCACAAGTCAGTTACAAGCACGTAGACTCTAAGGAAGTCCTACTTCGAGACTATATATATATATATATATATATATATATATATATTATCTTTGCGACTAACCACGTTCCTGGATTTACTAACAGTATTACCCATTGTATTATTGTGTAAATACATTTAATTTCTTATATTTAATTCCTGCGTTTGTCATACATTGGAGACCGAATTTCATCTCGGAATCCACAACACACTTCAAATCTGTCCTCTTCAGGACAACAATTTTAAACCACTTTAAAATGTCCTCTTCAGATCAGCACTTTTCAACCACTACAAAACTGTCTTCTTCAGGACAACGCTCATCTCACCCTCTACATAAGTACGCAGAGATATTTTTGTCTAGTGTTCTGTAAGCTTATTTTTGTTGATGTGTTTTCTATAACAAAAATTAACTTTGCAATATGTCTTTTACTCAACTCTTTGTTTTGTCCGTTGTCATCTTCCTTCATTCAAAATCTGTCTGCGGCCCAACAGGCCAACCGCAACATTTTCACCACCAATTTCTGTTTTAAAACTTACGCAAGATGGCCGCATTTGTAGATTATGTATTTGGTTTGGTTTGTTTTATTTTACGGCATATCAACCTAAATGGGTTATTTAATGCTGAGAAAATTTTTATTGCTGGTAATATTTTATTTTTCAAAAATGTATTACTGGTAATAATATTTTTACAAAATATTTCTGGTATTAAAACCTATTTTTAAACTTTCATAGTGCTTTGACTTCAGTTTAGGGGTTAACTATTTGCCCATAGCCGGGACCCTGACAGGTGCTACCACCCCGGGTCAGAGTGAAACTTGCAACACCAGCAATTAAGAGGTGGTTCACGCTCTTCAAAACGTCCTGATCAGAGGCCTTGATCTTGGATGTAGTTTATCGTCTTACCCAGGACGCGGATGTAGTTTATCGTCATACCCAGGACGGTTAGATTATGTACTTTTCAGAGGCTGGGAACGGTAAATCAGTGAGCCAAGTTCGAATTACGGCTGTGTTCGATACATTCACTTACGCAAAGCAGGGAAGCTATAAATCAATCACTTCTCCTCAGTAATTGTGGGTTAAATAGCAGCGATGGCTGATCTTTTGCCATGGTTGCAAACCAGTCTAGATGAAAGACACATTTTACATTCTGTCGGATCACATACTATTGACAGGATAACTATATGTATCCTTCAGGCGAACTTCAATGTAAACTCGGTTAGACTTACGAATATTTGTGTGCTTTTTTAAATTTAAATAAGTTTGAAAACATAACACTATTTTTGCTTCATTTTATAAATACGTCGGTAAAGTAAAGTTTTTCTTTTGTCTTATTGCTCTACAGATATATTTTACTTATATCAGAATTTTTGCACGAACACACGCACGCTCATAAATGCATGAGACAAAGTGGAAACGACTCCTTTGCCCCTTGTGCCGTCTGCTGGGTTAGGCTTCTTCAGGTTGGAAAGAAAGATAAAAATGTGTGTAAGAAAAATGCGTACGAATTTTTGACGATAAGAGGAGCAATAAATCAACTCATCAGATCCGACGACCAAAGATCAGAAAGTGTTTTATATATTGTTTGTTTGACTCGTATTCTATGGCTTATCAATCCTTTACAAGTTATTTAAAGCTAGAAAATATTTATAGATTATAAGAATCTTTTTTCGGCATGCCTCATCAGCAAACAAGTAATTATAATGTGAATATAAAGTGGGGGAACAATTCTCTATGACACCAGCACAAAAACCGATCCCTCACTTTGTGGCAATGGTAGTTTCTATCCACTTATATTCCAGAGATTGTAAATAAATATAAAAGACATCATGCCAGCGGAGCTAATCAGTAATTCATTGATTGATTGATTCGTTTTCTACGGATTATCAACAAAGAAGAAATTATTTGGATATGAACTGGGGGATCAATTTTATGTTACAATCAATATATAAACTGATCTCTCACTTTGTGGCCAGTTTCTATACATCTATATTCCAGAGAATTTAAATAAATCTAAAAGACATGCCTGTGTCGGTAAACAGTTTTTCATTGATGGATTGATTCATTTTCTATGGCTTATCAACAAGCAAGAAATTATAATGTGGATATAAAGTGGGGGATCGATTCTATATTACAATCAATATATAAACTGATCCCTCACTTTGTGCCCAGAGTAGTTTCTATACATTTATATTCCAGAGAATTTAAATAAATCTAAAAGACATACCTGTGTAGCTAATTAGTATTTCATTGAATGATTGATTCGTTTTCTACGGATTATCAACCCTTCGTAGGTTATTTAATGCCAGAAAATAATTTTAGATTTTAAGAATTTGCGGTGAGATAATCGTTTAGTCATACAAGTCTTACACCATCCGCACACCCAAGCTTAAAGCCCTTGATATTCTAAAGAAGTCACCCATATATCGGACTACAATTTCGAACTGGCATCCTCATCTTCATTGCCATATTCACAATGTTTCGGTCGTTGTAAGCTCCAGGCCGGAGAGTAGAATGGCCGAAACGTTGTGAATATGGCAATGAAGATGAGGATAACAGTCCGAATAATGTAAATAATGTAAGTAATCATAATACCTCATCTCAGAGATATAGACAGATATATAGAGAGACATAGACATAAAGGCTGGAGAGTACAACGGCCGAAACGTTGTGAATATGACAATGAAGATGAGGATAACAGTCCGAATAATGTAAATAATGCAAGTAATCATAATACCTCATCTCAGAGATATAAACAGATATATAGAGAGACATAGACATAAAGGCCGGAGAATACAACGGCCGAAACGTTGTGAATATGGCAATTAAGATGTGGATAACAGTCCGAATAATGTAAATAATGCAAGTAATCATAATACCTCATCTCAGAGATATAGACAGATATATAGAGAGACATAGACATAAAAGCCGGAGTGTACAACGACCGAAACGTTGTGAATATGGCCGTGAAGATGAGGATAACAGTCCGAATAATGTAAATAATCATAATAACTCATCTCAGATATAAAGACAAGTATTGTGATGTACTGAAATGTTTTAGGAATGTCTTTATTGTTGGTAATAATGTTATTATTAAGCTTTCAAACTATTTTCTCCTTAAAGAATTATGCACTTTTTTATTTAGGGTGGCATCAGTAAAATCAAAGTTATGGCCAACATCGTTCCAGTGCAATGCGGGAAAGTTAGATAAGTTGTCTAAACGCAAATCTCTCTTGTGTTCGTAGATGCTCGATTTTAGAATACAACGTAATTGCAAGTGATACATGACTGACCAATGAGAATCGACCCAAATAAAATTAGAAACACCAAAGTACTGTCCACGTTCTCTCAATCTCTGACGAAGTTATAATAAAAGTGAAACATGTTGGATTGATACACGTTTTTTAATTGTTCTTTATCTATCATCATGTCGGATCCCAATCCATATTTGATCTTTGATTGCTACTATGTAGCGATTTTTAAGAAGCTTTTGTTTTAATCTCCGACAATAAATAATATTTAGTCTTACTCTGTATTGAACACTCTTTTAAATTAATTGTTACAGACAGTGGAATTATACTGCGTTTGTTCTTATCTTACACACACACACACACACACACACACACACACACACACACACACACACACATATATATATATATATATATATATATATATATATATATATATATATATATATATATAGTAATGGATAGCGGCTTGGATTGTGGAATCGCAGAGCCGAGTTCGAATTCCAGTCGAATCCATTACATTCACTTACGTGCTAATATCCTTGGGAAAGGTATGAATCTTCTTCTCCCTCCAGATATGGGTAAAATAGCAGGACAGACTGGTTTCTATAGCCTTGGATGGCAACTGGTCTAGGAGAAGGACAACTCTGAATTCAAAACCTGCGGAGCGTTGTTTGGGAATCTTGTGGCACTTAGTGCACCAGGTCTCTGTATTCGTCCCTTCAAAAAGTGTGAATTGTCCTGCACGAGGCCTTCACTACTATAATCAAATCTCATGTGTCGTTGTCGGGCTGTCGGTTTCCTGGAAACTGATCTGCTTGACCCTCATACGTCGAAGTCGGCGGGAGAGTCGACGATATATATATATAGCGATAACAAAGTGGGAAGCTAGCAATGCTGTCAGTCAGTCGAAGTGTGAAAGAAAACACATTTAAAGCATAATCTGCTCAATATTAAAGATAAAGTGTTAATAGTGACGATTTTTATATTACTATTAATCTTAGAAACACACACGCGCACACACACACACACACACACACACGCATACATATATATATATATATGTATGTATAAATGAAATGGATTAAGTCCAGCTATTAATGAATACATCCGTTTATACATTATTTTATAGATACAATGTATTTAAGTAAATAATTTGTTTTTAATTAAGCACTACTAATTACATTTAGCAGCCTGAATTTTCGAGAAATTTCTTAGAAAATATGCATTCTCCGATAGGAGTCGAATCTGTATTTCTATAAGGAAACCGTAATTTAACTTAATTTTCCTTACCATTCAGGTACCGAAAATCGTCGGCTAGCAAAGTTCGAATTACTTTTTATAAACATACAATCTTCCACGATTTTTCTCGATTGATCATATCTGCTCACGAAACATATCTTAACGTAAACAATGGCAACATATTATGAAATGGATTAAATCCGACAATTATTTAATATATTTCTAGTTTATATGTTATTTTTTTATAGATAGACGAAGACCAACAACATTTCATATCCGTCTCTGGATTTTATCGAGTACCTTGAGAAGAACAGTGGGGTTCCAGACCATATATGATAGCAGTATTCCATGCAAGGACGAATGGTTGATTTATAGATTTGAAGGATGGATTCGGGCGAGAAAAAAACTTTCTGTAGATGAACCTATTGAGTCTATGTATTTGTTCCATCTTAGGTCAGCGGAGCGTCGCTCTCGTGGAGTTGAGCATCAGACATTCTAATGGGAAGCAGGGTGGGTCCTCTGTGGTTGGTAAATGAGAGCAGTTTTGTTTTTGTGGCATTAAAGTTTACCATCCATGTCTTGCCCCAGTCAGCCACAGATTGGTGGTCGTTTTCGAGATTGTGAAATTATTGTCTGCAGGGAACAGAACTTTGGAAACTGCAGAAAAAGTTGACCCGATCCCAAAAGTAGCCAAAAAAAAAAAAAAAAAAAAAAAAATGAAAACAAAACAAAAAAAGACGAAAAAAGAAATTTGAAACATTGACAAGATAAGAACAAGAAAAAATGTCTTTAAAAAAGTCAGAAAAAGAGAAATAATTAAAATAAATGGATAATAAACAACGAAAAAGGGGAATTGATCCGAAAGAAATTTTGTTCACCTTGTACAAGATCCAAAAGTCAATCGAGGTAGAGGTTTACAGAGGTAGAACTTATGCGCATTTGTGGAGAAGATAACGGTTAACCCTAGACTTGGACAAGTTAAGATTTTAAAGATAGTGTTAGCTTTCTGTTCTGTTCTGTTCCACAAAGCAACGGTTCGGCCGGAGGAAGCTGCTCGAGTGGAACATACATCTCACCAATGGAATATGGTAGGAATGAGGGTAGTTCACTACAAAGTGCCTGGTATGGTGGGTCTTAACCGTAAAGGTTAGAACCCTTATTTTTTTAGAGTGTTGTTCAACCTATATAAGGGACCCATTTGAGGTAGAATGTTACAAAGTGCCGCCTTCTTTCTTAAAATAATGACCAGCATTCATATTTTTGATTGTTAGTTGTTAAACACAATTATTTAATTTAGTGGAATTTTTAAAGATATTTTATTGTCGGAGAACTTGCCTCGAACGTATTCAATCACTAACTTAAGAATTAAGATTAATCAGCAATTTAAAATAGGAAAACCGTGGAAATTTCATGGATTAAAGATATTAAATAAATTATTTAAATTTGTAAAAGTGTTTCATTTTCGTTTTCCATAATTTATTCTTGTATAGTAATCCAAATCTAAATATCGTCAGAGTTTCAGCTAAAACTATGACTAATGTTAGTTAAAATTTGTAACTCCAGAAAAGCCAGACCACTGACTCTGACAGCGCCACTACCCAACTAAGACAATCGTTCTATGTTCACCAAAAAAGATCACACCTTTAAGAAAACTTGTCAAGACACACAAAAAGAAATCCCGCAAAAATAGTAAAAACACGGCAACAAAAATAAACGAAAAGAAATTATTCGAAGGGTTTACCAGATTTTTTAAAACTTTAGGCCGACGAACACGTTTGAATGAATAGAGTTAGTTAGATAAAGGCGATAACCGAGGTAAATCGAGTCAAAACAGTCGAGAAGAAATTCGATTAGAACGAGCCCTTCTTCTTTTGGGGCGTGAAATCGAAGAAACGAAAGCGTTTTGCGCGTCCGATTGAACGCCAGATTAGCCACGTGACGTGATCTTATTGGTCGGTTTGAATGTTTCTTTTTGTTTCATTCTCCTCGCTTGACTTTTAAACCTTTTTCTGTTTTCAGCTTCTCACCTATTCCGTGAAAGACATTTTAGAAGAAAAAGCTTCGAGTTCTTCATTGCAGGTCCACAATAAAACAACTATTCACAATTGGCGAAGAAGGCTGTTGTTGATTTCGTGAGATAATCGTTGAATGTGAAAAAGATAAACGAAAAGAAGGAGGTGGAGAAATAGAAGGAGGAATAAAGAAAGACGTGTAATGAAGGGAGGAAGGAAATACTGGATTAAATCGTGAATGAAACTGGAAATTTATATAAAGAGAACGAAAGAAAAATGAAGAAAAAAATGGAACTGAAAAAGAAAGGAATGAAAAACGAAGAGTATCCTGAAAGAGAGTAAATAAATAAAAAATAAATGAAGAAAGACGTGTAATGAAGGGAGGAAGGAAATACTGGATTAAATCGTGAATGAAACTGGAAATTTATATAAAAAGAACGAAAGAAAAATGAAGAAAAGAAAAAAAATAATGAAATTGAAGAAGAAAGGAATGGAAAACGAAAAGAATCCCGAAGGAGAGTAAATAAAAAAAATAAGGAAAGAAGAAATGTTTAAAAACGAATAAAAGAAAATTAAGAGAATACAATGGATGGAAAAATAAAGAAAACATTGTAAGAAGCAGACGACATATATGAGGGTGTGCAAGGGAGCGAGAAAGCTGGAAAGAAAGAACGAGAGACAAATATACGAATATAAATCTTCTTTTTCTATGCCATGTCCCTTCAGGACGTGTACAATCATCGCCCTCCTCTACTACCTATCTTCTATAGCTCTTAATAATGTTTTTTTTTCTTTTCGTCATCTCTCTCACCCCCTGTTATACCACCCAAGTAGGTTATCCACTATTTCCATCACCCGGCCTTGCCTTCAAAGTCGCGTGTTAAATTCTCCAAGCCTTATTTCCTCATTATGTTTCTTTCTGATTCTGAGTATATAGTATACATAAGTATATATTTTTTTTTGTTTGTTTCTATTTTCCTTAAGCTCATTAATCACATATTCAGTTAATGGGATTCTCAGTATCCTTCTGTAGATCCACATCTTCGTTCTCTCGGGTCTCTTCTTTGTCTTCGCCTCTTCTGACTGCCATATAGGAGGGCGAATATTACATAAAAATTTCGGTAAATTTGTAGATTAAACCCGGGAACCAATTCTAAAGAAAATTTCCATTCTAGTGTAAATTTTCATCCTTATTTCGAAAATAACAATAAAATTTTGCGGAAGAAAACCGTTTAGGAGCTATCGGCAATATAAGTTCAGCCTCATTCGTGTCGTGGTTACAGCCTGCTCGCAATTACTGGCTTTGTTTACATATGTTTGCCTCGAGTAATAATGCGCAGAAGCTTCACTTGTCTTGATTACTGCGCAAGCACGAACTTTAAATTTCTCGAATTGGGTAGTAATCAAGACCAGTAAGAAGATAAGGAGGCACGGTGGAGTAATGAATAGCGGAATCGAAGAGCCGAGTTCGAATTCCAGTCGAATCCATTACATTCACTTACGTGCTAATACCCTTGGGAAAGGTATGAATACACTTCTTCTTCCCCAGCTATGAGTAAATAGTCCTATAGCCTCAGGTTCTATAGCCTTGGATGGCAACTGGTCTAACGCAGAAAAAAATGGCAACCTACTGCGAGAAAAAAAATCTACCTCGTCAAACATGTATCGAAAGATACATGATCGCCTAAGCGTGTATCACGCATGGCACATAAATGAATCGGAGAGCCGTGTTTGAATTCCAGTCGAATCCATTACATTCACTTATAGGAAAGGTATGAATCCTCTTCATCTCCCCCTCCCCAGCTACGGGTAAATAGCAGGGCAGACCAGGTTGTAAAGACTTGTATGGCAACTGGTCTACCGCAGAAAGAAATGGCAACCTACTGCTGGAAAAAATCTGCCTCGTCAGTCATGTATCGAAAGATACATGACCGCCTAAGCATGTATCACCCATGGTACATAACTGACTGAAGAAAAGATCAATAAAAGGGCCGTTAACTCAATAAGCTTCCGCGTATTACTACTCGAGGCAAACGCACGTAAACAAAGCCAGGAAATAGTAGCCAGACTAGACGCAAATAAGGCCTGAATTATATTGTCGATAACTCCTAAACGATTTTCTTCTGTAAACTTTTATTGTTATTTTGGAATTAATCAGGCGATTTCACACCAGTATGGGAATTTTCATTACAATTGGTTTCCCGGGCTCAATCTTCAAATTTACCAAAATTTCAGCGGTTTTTTTCTCTATTTCTAATGAAATATTCCTATTTTTCTAAGGTTTTAAAATGCATCTTGCGTCATTCAAATGCGTCTTCGGATTTCGGTGTCACATTATCTGTCAGGTGTTTAAATATTTTCCAAATATTTAAATTGCTTGCTTAGTTTTGATATTTTCAATATGTAGTCCACATTTGGGAAGGTACCACGAGCTCACAGCAATACATTCTGTCTTCTTACTACAATATAATCCATCATATCCGGAATCACTCATATCCGGAATCTCGCATATCCGGACATGATTTTGATGTGTAAATTTGAACTATTTGTGTGATATGTAACTGTTTTGGAATTTGTTTATCAGGAAATTTACTTTCGATAATTGCTTATGCTTATTTCACCCTGACTTGTATTAGTACAAAAGATAATTGGAATAAGAGGAAAATAACTTTGGAGTTATTACAAAAAGTGGAAATTTTAAACAGACTAGATGCTGGTGAAAGTTCATTGTAACTAATGGCTGAGTTCAACATAGGAAAGTCAACATTGTATGATATAAAACCTTCTAAAGAAACTATTCCCTAGCGTTCACACTGTCACAATGTAGAAGGAGAAAAAAAACGTGATTGTGATGAAACCTGGACTAAAATTGAAGAAGCTATTAAAAAGTTTATCAGTTTTATGGAAAGAAAGCTATCATTCAGCTCAGACGATTGCAATAACGCTCGCGGAATAAAAAAGTGTATTTCGTTTTGAAAATTTCAAGAATAAAATCAAAACGAAATGTGGAAAAAGTTGAGAATGACATTAGAAGAGAGAATCATCATGCAACAACGATTAAAAAATCCTTGTTGCATTATTTGTTTTGCATACGTGGCAGACTTAATTTAATGAATTGTCATTAACATTACATAATTTATTTATTTTACTCAAAATCAATTCCTTATATTTCACTCGCCAGTAGCTTATTTCCTTTACTATAAAACATGGAAAATAAATATTAAACCTGATTTCAGTTCTTTTATTTGAATCTAAATATAACAACTAATATCCGGACTTTGTAACCAATTCCTCATATCCGGAAGGTCTTCTTAGTTCGGTTGTCCTGAATTCTACTGTATTAAGTAACAGAAGAATTTCTTTAGAAACATAGTAAAAGAGTACTGAACAGTTTTTAACAGTTTTTATTATTTGTGGAAATACCTTCATGAAAAAACAGATATTTTAAGTCAATTACATATCACCCAAATAGTTCAAATATACACATCAAAATTATGTCCGGGTATGCGGGATTCCGGATATGAGATACTCCGGATATGAGGGATTCCGGATATGAGAGATTCTACTGTAGATCTTAAATTCTGTATTTATTAGAAGAATATATAACAGAATTTGAATGAAAGTATTTAAAACTTCTTTGTCTTGTGTCCTCTCAAGTGATCATGGCTCTCCACAATTTCCTGTCCTTTGTAGTTTTATTCAATTTTGCATTTTCGTTACTTCTCCTGAACTATGTTCCACCATACATTTAATTATTCCCATCAAATACGTTACGCGCTTACGCTCGTCTTATCTTCAATCTATCTTGTGAGTATCAGATTTTCCAAACCGTCTTTCCTCATTATGTGCCCTACAAATTTTAACTGTCCCTTCCTGATTTTAAGTATAATTTTCATTTTTATTTCCATTTTCTCTAAAACTTCGGCGTTGCTCACATGATCGTTCCATGCTATCCTAAGCATCCTTCTGTAGAACCACAATTCTGTTTCCTCAAGTCTCTTCTTCATTTTTTTTGACGCAATTGTCCAACATTCACTGCCATATAGGAGGACAGACATCACGTAATAGTTCAGTAAATCTTTCTGTTTCTAACGATTTTTTCTGTCTCTTAATATTCTGCTTAGCTTTTGGAAGGCATCTTTGACTATCCAAATACCTCTTCGGATTCTAATGTCTCACTTTCCGTCTTTTCTTGGAACACTTCCCAGATATTTAAATTTCTCGTTAAGGCTTTGTTTTTAGATTGCATTAGGACGCGTTAAGTTTTAACTGCCCAGATATAATGGCATTTAAAACTTAACGCACGCTAATGCCATTTACTGTCAACGCCCTAGCAAAACGGTTTGGCCAGTTTAATACAAGGGGAATAAAAATGGAGATTACTGTTAAGAGGCTTATAAAGTATTAAACTCCGTCGTTTGTAATGAATCAGGTTTTCTAATTTGATTTGAGATCTCTTTCCTTTATCTTACAAATCTTCCTTTGACACTAGATTCTTTTTATCCCTTTTCTATTATTTATTACCTCTGATCCCGATATCACATTGACTTAGATTTTAAAAATTCAGTTGCCTTTCTTTACCCATTGTTGTGAATTTGTTGCAGTAGCAAAATAAAAAAAAATTAAAACGAAAGTAAAGCGCCACAACATTTATTTAAAATCACTCGCCCATCTTTTCGTCTACATTATCTATTCAACTAAGCTGAAATCAAAACACTATGTTATCTATAATAGTATTTATTATTTAAGTGACAATAATATCTTCTTTCTTTTTTGTGTTCGTTACCACTTGCGTAAATTAAGGTTTGATTATATTTTCTATTGTTTAATATCTTAAATATTAGACTGAGTTCTATAACAGTGATTCACTAAGCGTAGCTTAGATGTTGCACAAGGCCGGAAGTATGGGGAAATCACGATTTAGTTTTAACTGATTTAGCGAGACAAACTTGGAAACGATTACACCACGTGGAAGTGCCCATTGGGTTCTATAATATCAGGAGCAACAAATAAACACATGGACGCACACGTGCACACACACACACACACACACACTAAAATGCACATACACACAAATATAGCCGATTACCTACAAATACAAGAAAAAAAAATCATAGATGAATTTAAACCAGCTCTAAACAAATCATAAACCCACTTACCACACACACATCGTGGCAAAAGAACACCATACAAGATACATGCAGTTACTGTATGGATTTATATTTAATAATCTAATACATGTGCGGAGGAAAATATATACACACATACTGGCAAAAACAAACACATTGAGATTGAACACAAGCACACAGACAGGCGCGCGTGCGCACATACTCGAAATCTACAAACCATACAAAGTGTGTATGTATATATACAATCTCCTTGTAATAAAAGAATATATATGTATAGAGAACAAATATATATACACATATTAGCAAACACACACACATAATAAACAAAAATGGAGAAATGTTTATAATGATACAAAAGGCATAAAAAGATAAGAATAAAGACCTCATTCCTTCCCCTTTCTCTGACCAAACATATTATTGTTTTATTACACCATAAGCAAAGGAAGATATTTCTGCCAGTCCAAGAAGAATTTTGACTGCTACCACACAGACACAAAAAAATGGTTAAACATAGAAAACATAGGAAAATAATTTGACTCATTTAATTAATATGTGGAAAAGAGCATTCTTCCCTGATGAAGGTCATAAGACTCATATATGTCGTCTGCTTCTTACAGTGTTTTCTTGACTTCTCTTTTCTTTTCTTTATATATATATATATATATATATATATATATATATATATATATATATATATATACCTAGAGAAGACACCCTAATTTGCAAGATTAAAAATAAATCTAGCCGCATTCCTCTAGTAACCACTTTCAACCCCACTCTGCCTCCACTATCCCAAATAATCAAAAGTCGCTGGGAAATACTACATCTCAAACCAGTCCTAAAAAATTGTTTAAGGAACCCGGCCTTCTAGCATATTGTAGACCTAAGAACCTAAAAGAAATCATAGGTAGTAACCACATTTCAGGGTACAAGGTAATCCGTAATAAACTAAGAACAAAAACAACAGGATTTTCCCAACCATGTAACAACAAAAGAAGTTTATGTTGCAACCATATTAAAAACACGAATTTATTCACTAGCTCAATCACTAAATCTACTTTCAAAATTTACCACGATTCTAACTGTAGAAGTCATAACATAATTTACCTCCTAGAATGCACACTATGCCTGAAACAATATGTAGGAAAATCTGAATGGCCCTTTCACTACAGAATTAATAATTATCGCAATCGAATTATGTCGACTCCCCATGAAAAAATATTACCTATAGAACAACATTTCCGCCTAGAAAAATACGATTTCAAAACCCATACCAAATTCACTATAATTGAGAGAATAGAAAAGTTCAGAGCAGATAACATTAGAAAAATTTTAGAGTTTTATGAAAATAAGTGGATACAACGTCTAAAAACACAATATCCAGTCGGGCTAAACCATAAATCTAACAATACAGATAGTACTAATATATAACTCTACAACTCAAAACCTACCCACATTTCTCACCCACACAAGGCAGACATGCTTACGGAGGTGTTGAGGCATCACAGTTATACACACACCCACACGAATATACACACTTACACACATCATACTCACTCACTCCCTAAGAACCAAATAACACACACACAAACACTTAACAGAAACACATCCCCTCTTCAGAATCAATAAAACTGTCAAACTGACCAGGGGAATTCAGAGAAGCATAGATCCATCCAGCTCTTATCACAAATAACAACTTAAAAGAGACTGTTTGACCAACACATGGAATGTTAAAAGATTCACGTTAAAAAGATAAAAAAAACCCAAAAAAACAAATGAAAACTACAGACAAAAGTTCATTTTCTCCATCAAGACATTCATTTCTGTAGTTCACTGCTACCAGCAAACAGAAATATTTCTTCTCCTGATGATGGCCATTTTGGACGAAACTAGTTGAGGAATCTAAATGAAATAATAATAAAAAAAAAAAAAAATCGAAAGAATATTAATCTCCAACCCAGTGTGTCTGAAGATTTTATTTTTTAATTTTTTAATATTTTTTATTGTTCAAAAAAAAAAAAATATATATATATATATATATGTGTGTGTGTGTATGTGTGTGTGTGTGTGTGTGTTTTGTTTTGTGTGTTTTGTGCGTATATATATATATATATATATATATATATATATATATATATATATATATATATAGTAGCTGGACACTCGTATTCGAGGAAACACGTCTATTTGGGTGGCTAGACAATCACGATTGCAGACGCTCGCTCAGGTACATTTGTGTTTGTTTGACATTTGTATTTTCTCTGATAACCCCTTCACATAAGGCAGGCAGACTTTTTTCTGGGTGTTATTGTCCTCCTCTTGTACCCGCTTAGCCCAGTTTTTTGGGGCTGCTGCCATTTACCTAGTGTAATTGTTATGTTGTAGGGTACTACTTATCAAATTCTATGTGTTCCTTAACGCTGAAATCTAAATATGTTTAAACTAATTTCATGGCTTCAGTAAATATATTCTGAACACAATTTTATGGATTCGACTAAGTATATTTTGAACAGAATTGAATGCCTTCTACTACAGACAAAATGTATTGTTGGTAATTGTTTTATATAAAAACATATTCTTGGTATCTTTACTATAAAAATGTACTTTTATCGTTTCATAGTATTTTTTTTTGTTGGGATCTCAGGATTTGGCCATAGGTGAGATACCAACAGGTGCGACCACACCGGGTTAGGGTGGACCTGGGAAAAACAACATTTTTCAATGTCCGAACAATGGAAAGAGTGTAAGCAGTTACAATGCCTCAACTCAGAAATATAGACAGATCCTGAAGGCCGGCGTGTACAACTGCCGAAACATCGTGAAAATGACAACAAAGATATACCAAAAATATGATTAATAAAGATTAAGACAACAGCCTAAACGATGTAAATAGTGTAAATATTTACCTCATCAGAACCATAGACAGAAGAAGGCCTGTGCGTGCAACGGCCAAAACGTCATGAATATGACAAGAAAGATGAGGACATCTGTCCGAACAATGTAAATAGTGTGAATAATTTCAATACCTCATGTTAGAAATATAGGCATATCCTGACGAAGTCCGGAGCGTACAAACGCCGAAACGCCGTGAATATAGCAATAAAGATGAGGACAACAGTCCGAACGATGTAAATAGTGTAAATAGTTACATTTCCTAATCTCAGAAATATAGACAGATCCTGAAGAAGGCTGGAGCATACAACGGCAGAATCGTCGTGAATATGGCAATAAAGATGAGCACAACAGTCCGAACGATGTAAATAGTATGAATAATTAAATGCCTCATCTCAGAAATATAGGCATATCCTGACAAAGTCCGGAGCGTACAAACGCTGAAACGCCGTGAATATAGCAATAAAATAAGGAGAACAGTTCGAACGATGTAAATAGTTAGAATACCTAATCTCAGAAATATAGACAGATCCTGAAGAAGGCTGGAGCATACAGCGGCCGAAACGTCGTGAATATGGCACCAAAGATGAAGACAACAGTCCGAACAATGTAAATAGTGTAAATAATTACAATACCTCATATCAGGAATATAGTCTGATCCTGAAGAAGTCCGGGGCGTATATAACTGGAATCGTCGTGAATATGGCGATAAAGATGAGGACAACAGCCCGAACGATGTAAATAGTGTGAAAAATTACAATACCTCATCTAAGAAATATGGCTGATTCTGATGAAGTCCGAAGGATACAAAGGTCGAAACGCCTTGAATATGGTAATAAAGATGAAGACAACAGTCCGAATGATGTAAATAGTGTGAATAATTACTATACCTCATCTCAGAAATATAGGCATGTCCTGACGAAGTCTGGAGCGTACAAATACCGAAACGCCGTGAATATGGTAATAAAGATGAGGAAAACAGTCCGAACGATGTAAATAGTGTGAATAATAAAAATACCTCATCTCAGAAATATAGACAGAAAAAGAAATCCAGTTTAAATATACGAAACGGAAGCAAATGAGATGATGAGTTTTGCAACTCAATATTTTCAAAGACGGATTTAAAGAAATGTCTGGGAATAGGCGAAGAAAACGATAGTTGGTGCAGGAATGGAATTAAAGATTCCTTTTTCTTCTTTCTCTTTTCTTTGCACCTTTGAATGTTGAAACTGAAAAGAATGCCGAAGTCGGCAGGAAAATCGAGGTACATCACCAGTTCTGGCACCTCCTGTCAAAGAGTGGGATTATTGACAAGTTGCTCATCACATCAATGTGTTTCAAACTGCAGTTATTAAAACACACTTTTATTCACACTGGAGAGAAAAAAAAAGCGAAGCTATAAACGATTCTTGACGGTAAATGTTTTTGTATACAGGGAATATACACAGTATGTGTGTTGGTTACTTAATTGAGTGTTTTGTATCGAAAAACAGAAATCAGTCGAAAAATGTGTCTTACACGTATTTGAGAAGCATCATATTTCACACCAGGGCAGCTGAAAAAGAAGGGGAGATGATAACTTGGAAGAGGACGTTATGATTTTGACACTGTCACAGTTAAATCCATTCATTAAGACTAATACAGTGTCCGTCAAAAATATAGCAGAGATTTGAAAAAATGGCGCGCCTACAATTTCTTCTTTCGCTTGTGGAAACTCTCTAACGACATTTTAATTTCTAGTCATCTTTGATATTCAAATATCAACATTTTCATTTTAATCATTTCACTCTTAGTAAGGCAATAAAGCCACTAAGACGCAAGGGGTTTCTATGTGAGTATGAATAAGAAAAACAAAAAAAGACATTATTAAGGGGTTACCAAAACAATAAAAGAAGAGGAATAAAAAAGACCGTCGATAACGATTGACATTGCATTTAAACTTTTGAAAATGAAAGTTGGCTGGAAAGAAATGCACGTGAGTTGCGAGAGAAGAATCTGTTAGCAAAGAACTTGCGGTACATCTAACCATTTCAACTGTAAAATAGTGTAAACAGTTACAATATCTCATCTCAGAAATATAGAGAGATCCTGAAGAAGGCCGAAGCGTACAAATGCTGAAACGTTGTAAATATGACAATAAAGATGAGAACACCAGCCCGAACAATGTAAATAGTTACAATACCTCATCTCAGAAATATAGTCTGATCCTGAAGAAGATCGATGCGTACAAATGCTAAAAGGTCGTGAATATGACAATAAAGATGAGAACACCAGTCCGAACAATGTAAATAGTTACAATACCTCATCTCAAAAATATAGGCAAATCCTGAAGAAGGTCGAAGCGTACAAATGCTGCAACGTCGTACAATGTAAATTGTGTAAATAGAATACCTCATCTCAGAAATATAGACCTTGCTGCCAATCTAAGACAGTGCTTGAATTCCTGAAGTGTATATAGGGGAACGTCCAGCATTAAATTATTTATACGTGTTCCGCACTTTTGCCATGTCATATCTTTAGACACATGTGCCGATAATTTTAGACATTCCCTCGTGGCAAAGGCATAGTGAATTTACATTACGGCGGTGGCAAACGATGGAAGCCGGGATGTCATGTCACGACCTGTAACATTGCAGATCCTTCTTTGGATTTTATCAGGAATCTCTAAATACAGGGTGTCCATAAAGTTCGTGTGCACTTTAAAAATTTATAACTTTATTTCTATTTGCGATAGAAATAATCTGTAAAAAATGTACCTAGTTTTAAGTATAGCTAAAATAACTAATGTGATTTCAGGCATTACTGTAAATCAGTTGGAAAATGTTTTCCGTGAACTGCAAAATCGTATTACCCTTTGTATTCCTAATGATGGAGGACATGTAGAAACTTAAATAAAATTTCAATAAAACCTTAAAAGATATAGATTTACTTCTTTCTAATCCTTTTTACAAATTATTTCTATCGCAAATACACATAAAGTTTTAATTTTTTTTAAGAGCACACGAACTTTATGAAGACTCTGTATATAGCAGAAGTGCCAGACAATATGTGACAGCAACATTCAAAGCAAGAATTAATGGTCTTATAAATATGTAACACAGATTCCGGATGCAATGCCAATCATTATCTTCTGACTTCTTACTTCCTAGTGTGTTTTCTTCTTAATAATGTTTTTTATTTCTTTTACTCACACCCCTCCATAATCAGTAGCCCTTGCGTCGTAGTGGCTTGCTTGGGGTGAAAAGATTAAAATAAAATCTCACCTGAGTTTGTGCAAATGTTATTGGTACTTACCTGGCATCTCGGCTTCAGTTAACTTCCCACCATAATAATGTCGCGGGTCCTTACCTAGGCAACTACAGAATGAACTCTTCCTAACACTATGTATACTACGCCTCTCAAGAGAGAGGCGAATCGTTGATCTTTTTCGACTTGACGGTCGAACTCTCTGCTTTTGAGCAGAAAGGGAACCCGGACGAGGTTCCGCCGAAGGGCAGAATCTCGTTCGGGGTGAAATGACCCCCTATCTCGTTTTTACGAGTTATACGGGCATATTTTTTGGCTGAGCCTACGGGCTCGGGAAACCCACGATAAAAATGACCTTGTGTCGCATGCAACCTCGTGGGGGGGTGGCTAGATACTGAATCAAGCCGATCTTTTCGACTTGACGGTCGAACTCTGCTTTTGAGCAGAAAGAACCCGGACGAGGTTCCGCCGAAGGGCAGAATCTCGTTCGGGGTGAATGACCACCCTATCTCGTTTTTACGAGTTATACGGGCATATTTTGGCTGAGCCTACGGGCTCCAGGAAACCCACGATAAAAATGACCTTGTGTCGCATGCAACCCTCGTGGGGGGGTGGCTGGATACTGAATCAAGCCGATCTTTTCGACTTGACGGTCGAACTCTCTGCTTTTGAGCAGAAAGGGAACCCAGACGAGGTTCCGCCGAAGGGCAGAAATCTCGTTCGGGGTGAATGACCTACCTGATCTCGTTTTTTTAAGGTCATACGGGCATATTTTTTTGGCTGAGCCTACGGGCCCAGGAAACCCACGAAAAAATGACCTTGTGTCGCATGCAACCCCCCCTCGTGGGGGGTGGCTGAATACTGAATCAAGCCGATCTTTCGACTTGATGGTCGAACTCTCTTTTGAGCAGAAGGAACCTTTCCGAAGCAGAAAGAATGAACCCGACGAGGTTCCGCCGAAGGAAACAGATAAAAATGACTGTCGTTGGGGTGAATGACCTTTTCCTTGATCTCGCTTTGAGCAGACGAGTTCCGCCCAATCTCGCATATTTTTTGGCTGAGCCTACGGGCTCAGGAAACCCACGATAAAAAATGACCTTGTGTCGCATGCAACCCTCGTGGGGGGTGGCTAGATACTGAATCAAGCCGATCTTTTCGACTTGATGGTCGAACTCTGCTTTTGAGTGAAAGGAACCCGGACGAGGTTCCGCCGAAGGCAGAATCTCGTTCGGGGTGAATGACCCACCCTGATCTCGTTTTTACGAGTCATACGGGCATATTTTTTGGCTGAGCCTACGGGCTCAGGAAACCCACGATAAAAATGACCTTGTGTCGCATGCAACCCTCGTGGGGGGTGGCTAGATACCGAATCAAGCCGATCTTTCGGCTTGATGGTCCAACTCTGCTTTGAGCAGAAAGGAACCCGGACGAGGTTCCGCCGAAGGGCAGAATCTCGTTCGGGGTGAATGACCTACCCTGATCTCGTTTTTACGAGTTATACGGGCATATTTTTTGGCTGAGCCTACGGGCTCAGGAAACCCACGATAAAAATGACCTTGTGTCGCATGCAACCCTCGGGGGGGTGGCTAGATACTGAATCAAGCCGATCTTTTCGACTTGATGGTCGAACCTCTGCTTTTGAGCGAAAGGAACCCGGACGAGGTTCCGCCGAAGGGCAGAATCTCGTTCGGGGTGAATGACCTACCCTGATCTCGTTTTTACGAGTCATACGGGCATATTTTTTGGCTGAGCCTACGGGCCAGGAAACCCACGATAAAAAATGACCTTGTGTCGCATGCAACCCTCGTTTTGAGCAGGGGGACGGGTTAGATACTGAATCAAGCCGATCTTTTCGACTTGATGGTCGAACCCTCTCTGCTTTTGAGCAGAAAGGAACCCGGACGAGGTTCCGCCGAAGGGCAGAATCTCGTTCAGAATCTCGTTCGGGGTGAATGACCTTGTGTCGCATGCACCCTGATCTCGTTTTTTGACTTGAGGTCATACGGAACCCGCGAGGTATTTTTGATCTCGGTGAGTCATACGCTGAGCCTACGGGCTCAGGAAACCCACGATAAAAAATGACCTTGTGTCGCATGCAACCCTCGTTTTGGGGGTGGCTAGATACTGAATCAAGCCGATCTTTTCGACTTGATGGTCGAACTCTGCTTTGAGCAGAAAAGAACTCCGACGAGGTTCCGCCGAAGGGCAGAATCTCGTTCGGGGTGAATGACCCTACCCTGATCTCGTTTTTACGAGTCATACGGGCATATTTTTTGGCTGAGCCTACGGGCTCAGGAAACCCACGATAAAATGACCTTGTGTCGCATGCAACCCTCGTGGGGGGGTGGCTAGATACTGAATCAAGCCGAGCTTTTCGACTTGATGGTCGAACTCTCTGCTTTTGAGCAGAAAGGAACCCGGACGAGGTTCCGAAGAAGGCAGAATCTCGTTCGGGGGTGAATGACCCACCCTGATCTCGTTTTTTACGAGTCATACGGGCATATTTTTGGCTGAGCCTACGGGCTCCAGGGAAAAAATGACCCACGATAAAACCGAATGACCTTGATGTCGCATGCAGCCCTCGAGGTGGGGTTCGGGGTGAATGACCTACCCTATTACGATATACGAATCAAGGGCCGAAACCCACGATAAAAATGACTTTTTCGACTTGATGGGACGAGGTTCCGCCGAAGGGCAGAATCGAATCTCTCTTTCTTTTGAGCAGAAAGGAACCCTTTTGACGAGGAGTTCCGCCGAAGGGCAGAATCTCGTTCAGGGTGAATGACCACCCTGATCTCGTTTTTACGAGTCATACGGGCATATTTTTTTGGCTGAGCCTACGGGCTCAGGAAACCCACGATAAAAATGACCTTTGTGTCGCATGCAACCCTCGTGGGGGGTGGCTAGATACTGAATCAAGACGAGCTTTTCGACTTGATGGTCGAACTCTCTGCTTTTGAGCAGAAAGGGAACCCGGACGAGGTTCCGCCGAAGGGCAGAATCTCGTTCGGGGTGAATGACCCACCCTGATCTCGTTTTTTACGAGTTCTACGGGCATATTTTTGGCTGAGCCTACGGGCTCCAGAAACCCACGATAAAAAATGACCTTGTGTCGCATGCAACCCTCGTGGGGTGGCTAGATACCAGATCAAATGCCGATCTTTTCGACTTGATGGTCGAACTCTCTGCTTTTGAGCAGAAAGGAACCCGGACGAGGTTCCGCCGAAGGCAGAATCTCGTTCGGGGTGAATGACCTACCCGATCTCGTTTTTACGAGTCATACGGGCATATTTTTTGGCTGAGCCTACGGGCTCAGGAAACCCACGATAAAAATGACCTTGTGTCGCATGCAACCCTTGTGGGGGGGTGGCTAGATACTGAATCAAGCCGATCTTTTCGACTTGATGGTCGAACTCTGCTTTTGAGCAAGAAAGGAACCCGGACGAGGTTCCGCCGAAGGCAGAATCTCGTTCGGGGTGAATGACCTACCCTGATCTCGTTTTTTACGAGTTCTACGGGCATTTTTGGCTGAGCCTACGGCCTCAGAAACCCACGATAAAAATGACCTTGTGTCGCATGCAACCCTCGTGGGGGGTGGTTGATACCGAATCAAGCCGATCTTTTTCGACTTGATGGTCGAACTCTCTGCTTTTGAGCAGAAAGGAACCCGGACGAGGTTCCGCCGAAGGCAGAATCTCGTTCGGGGTGAATGACCCACCCTGATCTCGTTTTTACGAGTCATACAGGCATATTTTGGCTGAGCCTACGGGCTCAGAAACCCACGATAAAATGACCTTGTGTCGCATGCAACCCTCGTGGGGGGGTGGCTAGATACTGAATCAAGCCGATCTTTTCGACTTGACGGTCGAACTCTCTGCTTTTGAGCAGAAAGGAAGGAACCCGAAGGGCAGAATTCGTTCGGGGTGAGGTTCCGCCGAAGGGCAGAAAAAATGACTCGTTCGGGGTGAATGACCAACCCTTCGATCTCGTTTTTACGAACCCGGACGAGGTTCCGCGAAGGGCAGAATCTGCATATTTTTTTACGAGTCTGAGCCTACGGGCTCAGGAAACCCACGATAAAAATGACCTTGTGTCGCATGCAACCCTCGTGGGGGTGGCTAGATACTGAATCAGGGCATTTTGCCGAGCCGGATTTTCGACGACTTGTGTCCAACTCTCTGCTTTTCAGCAGAAAGGAGCAACCCGACGAGGTTCCGCCGAAGGGCAGAATCTCGTTCGGGGTGAATGACCTACCTGATCTCGTTTTTTACGAGTCATACGGGCATATTTTTGGCTGAGCCTACGGGCTCAGGAAACCCACGATAAAAATGACCTTGTGTCGCATGCAACCCTCGTGGGGGGGTGGCTGAATACTGAATCAAGCCGATCTTTTCGACTTGATGGTCGAACTCTCTGCTTTTGAGCAGAAAGGAACCCGGACGAGGTTCCGCCGAAGGGCAGAATCTCGTTCGGGGTGAATGACCTACCCTGATCTCGTTTTTTTACGAGTCATACGGGCATATTTTTTTGGCTGAGCCTACGGGCTCCCACGAAAAATGACATGTCGCATGATAAAAAAATGACCTTGTGTGTCAACTGCAACCCTTCCGCCGAAGGGAATCTCGTGGCTAATGATACTGAATCAAGCCAGGCTTTTCGACTTGACGGTCGCATGTAACCTCTCTGCTCAAGCTTTTCGAGCAGTCTAAAGGAACCCGGACGAGGTTCCGCCGAAGGGCAGAATCTCGTTCGGGGTGAATGACCCACCCTGATCTCGTTTTTACGAGTCATACGGGCATATTTTGGCTGAGCCTACGGGCCCAGGAAACCCACGATAAAAAATGACCTTGTGTCGCATGCAACCCCTCGTGGGGTGGCTAGATACCGAATCAAGCCGATCTTTTCGGCTTGACGGTCGAACTCTGCTTTTTGAGCAGAAAGGAACCTGGACGAGGTTCCGCCGAAGGCAGAATCTCGTTCGGGGTGAATGACCTCACCCTATCTCGTTTTTACGAGTCATACGGGCATATTTTTGGCTGAGCCTACGGGCTCAGGGAACCCACGATAAAAATGACCTTGTGTCGCATGCAACCCTCGTGGGGGTGGCTAGATACTGAATCAAGCCGATCTTTTCGACTTTTAGACGGTCGAACTCTGCTTTTTTTTACGAGCAGGGTGGAACCCGGACGAGATTCCGCCGAAGGGGGGTGGCAGAATCTCGTTCGGGGTCGAATGACCTACCCGTTCGATCTCGTTTTTTACGAGTCATACGGGCATATTTTTTGGCTGAGCCTACGGGCTCAGGAAACCCACGATAAAAATGACCTTGTGTCGCATGCAACCCTCGTGGGGGTGGCTAGATACTGAATCAAGCGAGCTTTTCGACTTGACGGTCGAACTCTCTGCTTTGAGCAGAAAGGAAACCGACGAGGTTCCGCCGAAGGGCAGAATCTCGTTCGGGGTGAATGACCCACCTGATCTCTTTTTTACGAGTCATACGGGCATATTTTTTGGCTGAGCCTACGGGCTCAGGGAACCCACGATAAAATGACCTTGTGTCGCATGCAACCCCGCGTGGGGGTGGCTAGATACTGAATCAAGCCGAGCTTTTCGACTTGACGGTCGAACTCTCTGATTTTGAGCAGAAAAGGAACCCGGACGAGGTTCCGCCGAAGGGCAGAATCTCGTTCGGGGTGAATGACCTCCCTATCTCTACTTTTACGAGTCATATTTTGAGCGGGCATATTTTTTGGCTGAGACCTACGGGCTCAATTAGGAAACCCACGATAAAAATGACCTTGTGTCGCATGCAACCCTCGGCAGAGGGGGTGGCTAGATACTGAATCAAGCCGAGCTTTTCGACTTGACGGTCGAACTCTCTGATTTTCAGCAGAGAGGAACCTTTACGAGGTTCCGCCGAAGGGCAGAATCTCGTTCCGGGTGAATGACCTACCCTATCTCGTTTTTACGAGTTATACGGGGTTATTATTTTGGCTGAGCCTACGGGCCCAGGAAACCCACGATAAAAAAATGACCTTGTGTCGCATGCAACCCTTTGGGGTGGCTAAATACTGAATCAAGCCGACCTTTCGACTTGACGGTCGAACTCTCTGATTTTCAGCAGAGGGAACCCGGACGAGGTTCCGCCGAAGGGCAGAAACTCGTTCGGGGTGAATGACCCACCCCATCTCGTTTTTAACGAGTTATACGGGCATATTTTTGGCTGAGCCTACGGGCTCAGGAAACCCACGATAAAAATGACCTTGTGTCGCATGCAACCCTCGTGGGGGTGGCTAGATACCGAATCTACATCTTTTCGACTTGACGGTCGAACTCTCTGCTTTTGAGCAGAAAGGAACCCGGACGAGGTTCCGCCGAAGGGCAGAATTCGTTTTTTTTGAATGACCCACCCTATCTCGTTTTTACGAGTTATACGGGAAGAGCATTTTTTGGCTGAGCCTACGGCCTCAGGAAAACCACGATAAAAATGACCTTGTGTCGCATGCAACCTTTTGGGGGGTGGCTAGATAAAATCAAGCCGGGCTTCTCGGCTTGACGGTCGAACTTCTTTTTTGAGCAGAAAGGAACCCGGACGAGGTTCCGCCGAAGGGCAGAATTTCGGGGTGAATGACCTTACCTATCTCGTTTTTACGAGTCATACGGGCATATTTTTTGGCTGAGCCTACGGGCTCAGGGAAACCCACGATAAAAAATGACTTTGTGTCGCATGCAACCCTCGTGGGGGGTGGCTAGATACTGAATCAAGCCGATCTTTTCGACTTGACGGTCGAACTCTCTGCTTTTGAGCAGAAAGGAACCCGGACGAGGTTCCGCCGAAGGGGCAGAATCTCGTTCGGGTGAATGACCCACCCTATCTCGTTTTACGAGTTATACGGGCATACTTTTTGGCTGAGCCTACGGGCTCAGGAAAACCACGATAAAAATGACCTTGTGTCGCATGCAACCCTCGTGGGGGGGTGGCTAAAATACTGAATCAAGCCGATCTTTTCGACTTGACGGTCGAACTCTCTGCTTTTGAGCAGAAAGAACCCGGACGAGGTTCCGCCGAAGGGCAGAATCTCGTTCGGGGTGAATGACCTCCCTGATCTCGTTTTTACGAGTTATACGGGCATATTTTTGGCTGAGCCTACGGGCTCAGGAAACCCACGATAAAAATGACCTTGTGTCGCATGCAACCCTCGTGGGGGTGGCTAGATACTGAATCAAGCCGATCTTTTTCGACTTGACGGTCGAACTCTGCTTTTGAGCAGAAAGGAACCCGGACGAGGTTCCGCCGAAGGGCAGAGTCTCGTTCGGGGAGAAATGACCAACCCGATCCTGTTTATACGGGTTATACGGGCATTTTTGGCCGAGCCTACGGGCTCGGGAAACCCACGTAAAACTCGGCCTTGTGCCACATGCAACCCTCGTGGTTGGGTGGCTAGATACCGAATCAAGCCGAGCTTGCTTTGACTGTCGAACTCTCTGCCTCGTGGTGGGTGGCTAGATACCGAATCGAGCACCCACCCTCTTGACCCAAGGCAGCACTACCTCCTCAACGTCATATCGGGAGATGGAGGCCTGACGTCGCCATCACTAGTTATTAGTCCAAACACCTTCGTAATCACCATTATACTCATCCAACTCTTTCCGAATCCTCATATTGACACCCAAACACTCTGAAATGTTCGTATTGGAGCAGGCCGTTTCCAAGTTTCCCGGTAGGGTGAATTGCCCCATGGTGCTCTTTTTCTCACAGATGGTCCCCAAATGACCCTAATATACTGTGCATCGACAATGTCAAAAAGAGTTCATGCGCGAAATCAATAAGCATACAGTGGAGACAATTTACCCATCGCAACCCGTAGAGATGTAAGACAGATCCTGAGGTGAAAAAATGTCTAGCACGACACACTGGACCGACTTTCTTAGCAACTGACCTAGCAAAAGATTCAATATACTCTTTTCACTTCATGTCACTTTGAGAAGGTTAGCACGACAAGGTGCAACAAGTCACTTTAAAATTAACATATTTTGTCACAGCTTATATATATATATATATATATATATATATATATATTTGGTTGGAGTTTGTGACCCTGGGTTTCACGCTTTAGCGATCGTCAGACAAACTGATTAATGTTTTAAAAAATTTGGGTTTATGTAGATTGCGTGTATTGGTGTTATTGTGGAAGTGGTGGGTGAAATTTCGTCGTTTTGTCATTCATCGTACTAACGCAAACATCGATGTATGCAGACACATATATACTTGGTCGTCCGTCGGGACTCATACATATATAAACATATGTGGCAGTTTCGGCTATGACACATGTCTGTATACGGGTGGTGTTATATCTATACATACGCATTTGTATGTTGAAATGTTGAAATTTAAACATTGGAAGTGTGGCGGAAATGTCTCGTTACTGTATACATGTCATATTATGTGTTTTCCCGCTGAAAACGCAAATATATTGATAAAAAAGGAAAGATCCGTTAGATTGTTGATACCAAGTTCTTTAGTATATATATATGTATGTGTGTGTGTGTGTGTGTGTGTGTATTATGAAATGGACAAAGTCCGACAATTATTTTAAGACATTTTTAAGTTTATACATTCTTTTTTTTTTTATAGATACAAATATTTAAGTAAATGCTTATAATTATAATAAACAGTATTAAACAACATTTACCGGCCTGAATGTCCGAGAAATTTTCATAGAAAATATGCGTCCTTCGACAGGAATCGAACCTGTATCCTGTCATGGGTCCTTACCTATAACTACAGAATTAACTCTTCTTAACGCTATGTATACAACGCTTCTCAAGAGAGGGGGTCGAATCGAGTCGAGCCGATAGTAGTTCACTCCAAACCAGACTGACAGTCATACTAACACCTTCCACATCTTGTATTATTATTTCGTGTAATATACCTTCGTTATTTTTACTCTTGTGTTCGTTTTGTTCTTCCTTGGTCTTAACCTGGACCATAACACATAACATGGTATACCTCTGTTTTTGTTTTTTTTTAATATATTTATATTAATTGTTCTAGTGTGTTTTACTCTTTGGTACCTCGATTCTTTAAATTTAAGTCCGGTACTAGATTGGCGGCAAGGTCCCATACTTTTTCAGTTAAAGTGGCTAGATGCAACCGTAAGTTCTATGTTAAAAAGTTTCTTCTCTCGCACTTCTCACTTGTGGAACCCTCTTCTGCCTTCTTGCTTTCCAGTCAACTTTGATCTTCAAAAATTTAAATGCAACGTGAATCGTTATCTTATGTCTTCTTAATCCCTGTTCTTTTATTGTTCTATCTTGTTGATAATGCTCTTTTTTTTTGTTTTTCTTATATCCTTGCACAATCAGCAACACCTTTCCATTTTAGGGGTTTGCTTGGCTTGAAATAATAATAATAATAATAAAAACAAAAACACTGAGCTAATGAGTTTGTGGAAATTTTATTGGCATCTCGGCTTTAGTCACTCTCCCACACCGGAGAGAAAATTCCTTATGCCTTTTCTATAATTATTTTCATGGTAATACTTCTGACTTCGAAGTTACGAACTGAAGCGCAGTACTAGATTGGCGGTTAGGTCTTATTTTACAATTGAAATGGTTAAATGTAGCCGTAACAGTTTCTTTTTAAGCACCCTCTCGCTTGTGAAACTCTCTTCTGGGTTTTTGTTTTCCAACCAACATTGACCTTCAAAAATTTAAATGCAAAGTCAATCGTCATCTCTGCCTCCTGAATTCCAGTTCTTTTATTGTTCTCTCTGTTTATAATGGTTTTTAATCATTTTCACCCCAGGCAAGATAGTAAAGCCATTAAGATGCAAGGGGTTTCCGGGAGCGGAAGAATTAGGAAAAGAAATATTAATAATGAACGGGAAGAATAAGAGTGATCAGGAGGAAAGTCGGCAGCAATTGACACTGCATTTCCATTTTTGCAGATTCAAATTGGCTGGAAAGCATGGAGTCGGAAAAGAGTTTCACAAGCGAGAAGTGTGAGAAATGAAATGGTTAACATAGAAATTACATAATTACAATAACTTACATGTTAGAATAATAATGCTTTTTTTTCATAGATTCTTTCACACTCAGTAACTCCTTTGTGTCTTCGTGGATTTACTGTCTTCCTTGGGGTACAATGAATAAAAAAAATGGTTCCGTATACTCTAGTTTGAACATAAACGGGACCCTTCGCCAAGTAACATTTTGCCATGTCTTGTAGGGTAACAGGACGTTCTGGGGTAGCCCATTTGGGGTCGCTGATTCCACGTGGCCGATTAAGCGTAGTTGATTCAACATAGAAAATTTTGGTCTTTATAGTCAAATTTGTTCTCTCCCTCGTTTAGTAGTCAAATTAGTACTTGGTCCTTAAATGCTCGAATAGTCCAATTTAAGAAAAGGAGTTGTTCAGGGCATTTTTGAATTTAAGAAAGAGAGTATTTGGAGCTATTTTTATATTATACTAGCAATAGAGCCCGGCGTTGCCCGGTGATGTAACAGTAAGAGATAGATCAAGTATCGACCATCATAAAGACTGAAAAATAAAATTGACAAAGATTATTGTTTAAGGTTGACGGACACGCATGTCTTAATTAGTTTTTTTTGTTTTTTTTTTGTTTTTTTTACGAAACCCAAACTCAAACAAAAACATTGTTTTCAATTGTTATGAGTCTACTGATTGAATAGAATTTTATTATAAACAATTGTCTTGTAAATGGAATTTTTAAAGCATTCTGAATGTAAAAATAAAGAAAAAAGTGTGCAAGACAATAAGAAACACTACCTGCCAAAAAAGTGAAGTTTTGTTGAAATCGGTTGAAAAACGTAGGAAATCCGATCCCATATATAAACGAACACACACACACACACACACACACACACACACAACCTGGGTTTTATAATAAGTATAACTCGATATGAGTTGTCCCCCTTTCATTCTCGCGATGCCTCTTAATCGTGTTTTTCAAATTGATTTCGTGCAAAAACAATTATGTTTTTCAGTTTTTGGCCGCTGTCAGAACCACCGCAAGGTAATTTTACGTAGTTCTGTGACGTTTTGTTGAAATCGGTTGAAAAATGTAGGAAATCCGATCCAATATATAAACGAACACACACACACACACACGCACACACACACACACACACACAACCTGGGTTTTATAATAAGTATGATTTTCTTCAGTGCTGCTTCAGTTTATTTTAAATACAATATTTTTAATTTCAGTTTTTAATTTACATTACTCAATTCAGATTTTTAATAAGATCCTTGAACGTCATATTTAAAGTTGGGTGTTTTCAATGCTATTATATTTTTTGGTGGGGAGGGGTTTGCCTCCGCTCAAAGACAGTGACGTCAAAACAGTCTGACGCCTAAACGGCTGTGTCGAATAATCCAATTATTTTTCTGACGCCGAATCTGCCACGCTGAATCATACACACCAGATGTGCGACGCCAAAATGTACCAGACTCCTAAAACGGAGTACAGATTATTTACACTGTTAACATTCGAACTATTGAAACAAAAAACAACTTTTAAGAAGTCTATCGAGCCACCAACCGTTGTCCTAAATGAATGTTTAGCATTAGTGTTTTAATAGGATCCTTGATTCCCTAAATGAATAAAAAGTCAAATTGAAAGTTAGGTGTTTTCAATGCGTTTATCTCTTTTTGGGGGTGGGGAGTGGATTGCATCCTGGTCAAAGACAGTCACGTTGAAACAGTCTGACGTCTAAACGGCTGTGTCGAATAGTCCAATTATTTTTCTGACGCCGAATCTGCCACGTCGAATCAGCCACGCTAAATGGGCGACGCCGAAACGTACCAAACTCGTCTTGGGTGCTGTCTTTCGAAGAGTGACAGGTGAGAGGAAAACCTGATTTGCCCCTTCGATCATTTTACAGATCTACAGAGTTGTTTCCCCTTATTCTTTACAAACAGTGAACCTCCAAGGGACACCAGGAATGTTTTTCAGGTCAGTAATGTTTTTATTTTAGGCACTTTGTAATTGACCCCTTCAATTACTCCTCTTGGTATATGACACACTATTTCCAATATCGCTTTAATTTAGTCGCAAAATTCCATTTCGATGTCGACTTCAGTTGGCTGGTTGTATTCTATATAATATCCCCTGACTGCGTTTGCGAGATGGTTTTTAAATTTAAGAAAAGTTCTAAATCAGATAGAGCCAAAATCAGAAACTGTAGACGAGGCATGACGTGGGGCGTGAAAAACGTGAGTAATACGATGTTTTGGCAAATATCTCTGCACGAGACGTGAGGGAATCATTCACTCAGCCATTGAGAAGGTGGCAGTTACCAAGTCCACAAGCTTTCCCAACCCTATTGAGTATCTTGGCTTGTTTTGTTTGAATTAAGATTAAACGTCATTTTCTACTTAATTTACGTCGTTTTACAAACTTTCGACATCAACAAATTTCGTCTCCAGTTAAGTATTCCTGCTTTATTAAACAAAAAGATTACAATATATATATATATATATATATATATATATATATATATATATATATATATATATAAGCTAAAAAGGATTGGCGACACTCGAAAACATCAGATAATGCGTCTGTACAAAGAAACCATTTATTCTCGTTGACGTTTTAAGATAGTTCGTATATTTGGCGGTCATTCTTTGTAGACAATGTCGCCTCAGGGTTGGCATATTTTTTGTTTCATTTGTGAATGGCGTCATAAAATTATCTTAAATATGAAACTTGGATATAATAGACTGTCCGAGAGGCATGTGACGTGACAGCGTGACAATAATTTTTCGGAATTTTAAAGCTATTTACTAAATGTCGTTTAATTTGAAACAAAGCCGCAAATGTGGGTCAGCCATTTTGAATTAATCACACTGGTTGGTTACTCCGCCAGACATTGCAAGTTAATCGTTACATCACCGTAAATGCCAAAATATAAATTAAGCTTAACTAAAACTTGTACAAGTCTACAATTTAGAAAGTACAGTATGTAGTCCGAACTTATTACGCCAATTTAGTTGTCTACTAAACATCGTTACACGATAGGCAAATGAAGTAATTAATAAACTTGTATAGGTAAGTTATAGCGCGGAGTAAATTATAAACCACTTAACAATTATATATACAGGGTTCCCTCCAGTCATTCAACATCATTTCACAGGCCAATAATTTTGGCAATTCTTGTTGAAATAACCTCACGTTTTTACAGAATGTATAGAAACAGATCAATATTTTATATTTAATGGAAGAGGACGTTACATGCTTATCTCAATGAGAATCTGCCAGAGAAATGGATCGGGCGTGGTGGAGATGAAGACAGTTTTCTTATGAAATGGCTGCTGCGGTCACCGGACCTGTCTCCGTATAATTTCTTTTTATGGCGATATGTGAAGAGACTGGTCTATGTCTGCCTCTCTTCCTGCTAGCATTGATGAAGAAAAGCAGAGAATTACTTCCGTACTGTTTAATGTTACCGGAGTCATGCTACAACGTGTTTGGCAAGAGCTTAACTACCGACTTGACGTGTGCCGTGTCACAGGCGCTGCACATATTGAACACTTATGAAATCGGTCCGATAGTAAACTTATGATGTTCAACATCGAAACTGTTCAATTTTATTGAGCTAGACTTAGTTTCTAATATAATTGCTTTTAAAATGATTTCAATTTTTTTGGGGGTGGGGACACCCTGTATATTCGTAAGCTGAGAAGCTGTATTATTTATCAACTGGTTGTTATGTCGTGTTGAGAAAACGAGAGGCAGTAATACTGAGTAAAAACTGTGAGTTTGGAGTCCAATGTAGATCACCATCGCAAACCAAAGCTTACAGGCCCTGTTATTTGCAAGCGGTCACCTTCACCAATCGTGGGGAAACCGGCGATTTAACGTGATGTGACTGTAATCACCATAATAAAAAAGTAAGACTCGATTACCTAAATAACGAATGCACACCTCTCGTTGGGACCTTTTTAAATCTATAGCAGTTAGCTTTGCTGCAGGCAAAAAAAAAATGATTACAAACTATTGAGGATCTTCACATAAAAAGGAAAACAATCCATCAATAAATTTTAACGCGTATATATTAACACGCCTTTGAATCGTAATGTAATTTTAGTCACTGGACGTAAAAAAATCTATAGCATCATAATGTGAAACGAGGTTCATTTAAAATTCTAGACTTTTAACAGCAGAAACGTACCAATGCCTATCTCTCAACTTCTAGCTGTGTTATAAAGGAATAAAGTGTTGCTGCAGACACTTCAGTTTGAACATAGATCTTCTTCTTCTTCTTCTTTTTGTTGTTGTTGTAGTTGTTGTTGTAGTAATAGATAGATAGATAGATAGATAGATAGATAGATAGATAGATAGATTCTTACCAATGGGTATTCGACGCGGTATATTGCTTAGCAAGAAACTTGTTTCGCTCGATCACTTACAAGTGGGTGGTGAGGTCGATCCTCATTGGGTCCCCCACCATACATTCGACATTGTGCCTCATCTAAGCAACGCCAAATGAAACGTTATACATTCATTCTACTTTTCTGTCTTTAGTTATCATAAATAATTTCCAACCTTTACCATCCATTTTACTCATTGTTCTGCTAACAATTAACTCGAACACGCCATTACACCGGTCAACTTCTCTTGCCTTCAACTGTGAAATTAAATACAATGCAATTTTCTGTTTAATAGGATGTGTGATTGGGAGACAGGATTTAATTCCTTAGCATGCATCCTACTAAATGTAAAATAAATTTCATTTAATTCCGTTGTTAAAAAAAAACGTAAATAAACTGTTTAACATTCTCGACAGCCTTTTCAAACTTACAAGCCAAATCGTCGTTCTACGAACAGAAAAATGTTTCTTACCTTATTTTTTTTTACAGTAAATTCGATAGAAGAAGCGATAGGTTAGTGAAAGACTCGTCATATCCCGCGCCCGTGTGAGAAAGTAAGATGGTGTGGGGGGGAATAATTCTTCTACACCAAGAACTCGAAGACGCTTTTGAAATCTATAAAGACTAGAAAGAGAGGAATGGGCAGCTTCCGGCCAAATATGGAAACAATGCTTCATTCTCAGCCTGATCTGGTTCTTTTAAAGGTAGTGGGTAACTTGAGGAGTTAGGTAATTACTGGAGCGGTACAACTCACCAGGCAAATATTATTACATTTGTTTAAATATATATATATATATATATATATATATATACTGGGACTCATGTAAGGAACGCTAAATCAAAAAGCAGATTCAAAGCTTAAATTTAATATAAACTTAATATAATACTGTGGTGTATTTACCCCACAGTATTATATGAAGTTTTTATATAATAAAAATATAATGTATATAAATAAAAATAAAAATATATAATATATAATAAAAAATATATATATAATAAAAATATAATAATATATAAAAGTAATAATTCGTGTCTGATGAGTTTGTAGAAAAAGGAACTTCGAACGTAGGTACATATATATATATATATATATATATATATATATATATATATATATATATATACTTCTTAGCTCTGTCTAATCACATTGAGCACTGTTTTGTTTACACCTTAAATTAAATTGAGTAAATTTAATTCCAAGTAATTTTTTCTCTCTTTGGTTTAAATTTTTTGATAACATTTGGAACAAAAGTTATATATGGTGGACACTTCCGTCGAATTCGACGTATGAGGGTCAAGGCAGCTCAGTTCCTAGGAACCGACAGCCCTGACACCAGCGCATATGATTTGATTTGAAGGCTTTGTGCAGAACCAACTACACTACGGTGGGGGGAAAGAAGAGGATCAGTACCTTTCCCAAGGGTATTAGCACGTAAGTGAATGTAATGGATTCGACCGGAATTCGAACTCGGCTCTCCGATTCAGTTATGTGCCATGCAGCATACACGCTTAGGCGATCATGTATCTTTCGATACATGACTGACGAGGCAGATTTTTTCCGCTGTAGTTTGCCATTTCTTTCTGCAGTAGACCAGTTGCCATCCAAGGCTATAGAACCCGTTCTGTTCTGCTATTTACCCATAGCTGGGGGCAGAAGAAGATGATTCGTACCTTTTCCCAAAGGGTATTAGCACGTAAGTGAATGTAATAGATTCGACTGGAATTCGAACTCGGCTCTCCGATTCCTCAATCCGAGGCGCTACTCACTACTTATATATATATATATATATATATATATATATATATATATATATATATATATATATATATGCTAATGTCTGCATAAATTATTTGCACATTAATTTATTGTTAATTTTCCAGGCCCATAATGTCGTTTACAGTCGCTCACCCACAGACACGCCGTTGCCTCCCTCTATCTCTTCTACAAATACTTTCACAGTAACTGCTCCGATGAGCTACTTTCGCTGGTTCCTAAACTGCATTTAAACATGCTACTAGGCTGACATCATCGTCCCATTCTTTCACTGTCAAAACAGTTAAAATATAGCTGTCTCTTCTACACCAATAACTTCATGTCTCGCACCTCCCGGGCGTGTCTGTTTTTCTGTCTACTAGTCTTCCATAAACTAATGCACACATAAAACCAATTAAAATACAAATGAACAAAACTATGAAAGCCCAACCGAAAAACAAATTAGAGCCCTTGTATACAATCGACACTAACGTGACGGGTCTAGGTTCCAACTTTCCAGAAATGGAACACCATCTTCTCCAGTCTAAACCAGACATCCCGTTTCTTTCTGAAATCGGTATCAAAGCTTCATGCGCATAAAGGGAGTTCACAATCTTATAGACACATATCCTAAATCGTCACAGCCACAGATACGGGGCTACGTGTTTCCCCGCGGCAGGGATGCAAAAAACGAGGGACCCGATTTCCCGTATATATGCTCCGCGTGGCACTTATCCATATTACTACATTTGTCTTTGCTCTTTACAGACCTCAGGACGTAGGGACGGTAATCTTCGACCGAACATCTGAGGATATTGATAATATCCTCACTCAATACCCTCGGCCAACTTTCATATCTGCGGTAACTTCAATATCCATCATTAAGAGTGGCTACTCCACCCCGATAAAACCGATGTTGAAGGCAGATATTTCAGAAGCTTCTCCATCGCTTATGAGCTAAGCCAGATCATCGACGAACCTACCTGGGCTCTGGACACGACTTGACATCAAGCAAACCTCTAAGACCTTTTCTTAACTTCCTGCCCTGATAAATGTTTATCAAAAGATTTATCTCCACTTGGCACCTCAGACTATTTACTAATCAGTGTCCAGATTGATGTCAAACATAAGGTATTACCGTTCCATAAAACAGATTTTCTCTATGCGAAGGCAGACTGGGCCAGGTTTCGATCCTACATGATGGAAGCTCCCCTACTAACCTTCTTCAAGCATGTTGCCTCCAGAACTTTTGCCCTTGTCACTGATTGGATCCTTTCTGGAATGGAGTGTTTTATACCCACCAAAAATTTCCAGCAACAACCAAACAGTCAACCTTGGCTCAACCCTGAATAAGCTGCAGCCATAACTCACCAAAACCATTACTTTAATATCTATCGCAAGGAGCGATGTCCGTTGGCCCTCACTGCATTCAGAACTGCCCTCAATCGCTGCAAAACGTTCTAGAAAACGCCAAATGCAGCTACGCACGAACAGTCCAGTCTAAGGTTGAAAAGCGACAAATTGGATCCCGTGAATTCTGGAAGATCTCCAACAAAATCATGTAAACCATCTGTGCCCAAAATTATAAATGGGCTCCGATGACATATCTTCCTCGAGAAATAAGGCGAACCTCTTCGCCTCCATCTTTGGCTTTAACTCAAAAGACCATCCACTACCCAAGTTTCCACGTCTTACTGTGTACAATCTCAGTTACATTACCATCACAACTCGTGAAGTCTCTAGAATCCTTGGCCTTAAAAATCCACTGGTCCAAACAAAGTTACGGTGGTTGTCCTTAAGAATATCAACCCAATCCTAGTAAAGTTATTCGACCGCTGATTCAAGGAGAAATCCTTCTCATGTCTGTGGAAAGTGTCAGGTATATGCCCGGTTTTCAAGAACGAGCGCGTGTGATCTTTCCCCTCTGTCAGTACAGACCCATCAGTCCCCTCAGTAACACCCGGAAACTTTTTGAGGCCATAATCAGTAAAAAGGTCGTCGAGCACATAGAAAAGAACAACCTTTTTACGATAAACATATCTCGATTACAATAGAACTGGTCTAAGAATTTGGATTCCCATAATTCATATCTCGATTCATTCCCGTCAAAATATAGTCGTGGTCTGGGCTCATAACCAATGTTGTTCATGATGACGGTCGTCTTTGAGTAGAGAATCCAGAGGTTAGCAGTAAATATTTCGAAGACAATAGGGAAGCGTTGTTCAGGTTAGCAGTGGATATCCCGGTAAAGTAGCAGAGCGTAATTCAGTAGTTCTTCCTTCTCTTCCTCTTCGCCTGACAAGCTGGCACTGGACATTCGGATAGAGTAAACAAAATGGCCGCCTTTATACACGACGTATTCAATATTCTACGTCTTCTGATTGGTTAACCTTCTATTGGTGGACTATAAAGTAAGTCAAGTCATTTGGGCTAGCTCACTAGTACATACATATACACAAAAAAACTGCAACAGATATGTCAAAGGCCTTCGACAAAGTGTGACACAAGGGCTTACTACACAAGCTCTCCAGTTATAGAATCACCGGAAGGGTCTTCCCGATCATAAAATCCTTCTTAACATATCGGTCCCTGAATTTAATTAGCAATGACCTATCCTCCGGAGCCCTAGAGGTCAACACAGGCGTCCCGTAGTGTTCACTCCTCGGGCTAGCCTTTTTTTATATACATAAATGATCTGCCTAAGAATATACTCAGATCATTTGTAAATATCTATGCCAATGATACGACTATATACGGGCACAGCTTTAAAACTCTCGATGATGAGAGATTGGCGACTGATCTCTCTTCCAATCTTGCAAAAACTACTCCATGTGGTAATAACTGGCGGGTTACATTCAATGCCTCGAAGACCAAGCTAGTTATATTCTATCATCTGAGCCCGTACTACCACCAATCAGGATGAACGGAGGTCCTCTCCGGGAAGAACTGTAGTTTGAAAGACTGTTGAGCCTCAAACTCACACCTGACCTGAAGTAGAACTCGTACGTACGGTGCATTGCTAAGGATGAAGGTAAAATGGCCAGCTCTCTGTACCACTCCAGTAAGTACATGACACGTCGTGCTATGCTCTACCTTCAAGCGAGTCAGTTCAGGCCAAAAATGCAGACATCACTCTCCAGCCTTGATAGAGTTCAAAAGCGTCTCCGAGTCCTTGTGGGTGACGAATTATTCTCCACCTTTCAACATCTCTCCCACAGGTGACATGTGTCGCTGCTCTATCGCTAATTCCACTTAAAGTGCTCGGACGAACTACATTTCCTGGACCCGCCGAGTCAAACCTTCACAGCAAGAAACTGCCATGCCATTAACATAGTAGCAAATCACCTGCATTCCCTCTGTATTACATCGGACAGAAGTAAGTTCCACTCGAACAGCTTCTTGCCGAGAACCACTACACTGTGGGACCCACTCCCAATTCGATGTTTCCCCTATCACAGTAAACTTAAACTGTTCAAAGCTTGGGTTAACCGTTATCTTCCCCTACTATAAACACAAATGGCTTCCAAACATAACCCTCTACCTCGAGTGGCCCGCAGGCCTTGTAAAGGGTGAAGCTCGCTGTAAAAAACAAAAAAGTAATCGGTGTGCTGAGTGAATGGCTTTCGCTCAAAAAGCCTTTAGACATTTAATGATCTTTCTCTTATATCTCCACCAGCTGTAAGGTTAAATAGCAGGTTAGAACGGGTACTCTTGCCTTGGTTGCCAACCAGTGTAGGAGAACAATAACTCAGAATTAAAATCTGCTGAGAGAGAGAGAGAGAGAGAGAGAGAGAGAGAGAGAGAGAGAGAGATTAAGTGAGGGACGGTAGGGCAAGTAAGTTTCGCATAACTTTACACTGACAGAGTTTTAGACGATTACAATAATAATTACACCATTACACTAATTAGACCATTACACTAATCTAACGGATCGATATACTTCCATTTAAAACAGCTGTAAGTGATTGCTGGAGTGTCCGGCTACGAAATGTTTCGAATATGGATGATGAAGATAACAAGAATTGCTTAAGTGACAAACTTTATATTTTATCCATTCTATATAAATATAAAATGGATATTGAAGTCAAATCCTAGAGGCGACAGTTCGTTTCATACATAAACTCAATCATCAGAACGTGTGTGTTTTTGTTCGAAGGTCGCCTCTGGATGTTGACTACAATGCCCACTTTTATATTTATATTTACATACGCTCTATTCCTGATGCTGAGCCTTTTAACCCATAAAAATTGCATACCTTAATATATATGTGCGTGTGTACACGTTAAGTCTATATTAATAGACATATTATCAATCACAGCTATCACGTCTCTTTCGTTTTTGCCATCGTAGAATGTCCTTAAATAATTAAAAAAAATAACAACACAAAAGCACTACCCTCCTCAAATATTTCTATCAATTAAAGAATGATAGCGTCTCACATCAATCAATTTGGAAAATTATATGTAGGCTAAGGCTTATAACGGTAAAGGAAATAAATAAATGCAAATTATGTCTTGTTGAAAAACTGCTTATCATAAAACACTTAACCATAACTTTTAAACAAGAGAAATGAATTGATGGTCACATGTAGACACAAAAATAAATATCTGCTTAAATGAGTTGATCCAGATTAATTTTTAATTTTTTAATTTTTATTATTTAATTTTTTAGTGTCTATTTTTAATTTATATTTTTAATTTTTTTTTATTTTATGATTTATAATATTTTTTATATTTATTTTTTAATTTTCAGTTTTCTTTTTTATATTTTCTTTTTATTTCTTATTTATATTTTCTTTTATTTCTTAATTTATTTTAGATTTTATTTTAATTTATTTATTAATTGTTATTTTTTATTCCTAATTAGGGTCTATTTTTAATATATTACTATTAAATATATATTTTTGTTTTAATAAAAACAAGTAATCTCCTTTTAATTATATTATTTAACAAAAGGAAAATATAAAAATTCACCACTCTAAAGCATAAGTTTGTTAATTTCCTCTTTTTTTTACATACGTACATAAATTCCGCTTAATTTACCTGCCAAATGTAATTTTAAAATGAAAAACTGTAATCCTAGAATGATATATAACTACGCCAACATTGTGATATCCAGATATATTATAATTCAAATTGTATCATGGTCAGTTCATTTTCAGCACCTGAAGATTGCATCGGGCATGAAAAACTGCGTCATGCTATCGGTGAAAAATAATATGTATATTTATTAATATAAATTTTAATTAATATATATTTAATAGCTATGTTGTATTACATCGAACACTGTTTTATCAACACCAGCACTATATGTGTGATATACTTTAATTATATATGTATATATGCATAATATATATATATATATATATATATATATATATTTTTAGGCATTTAAAACAACATGCCTGGCCGCGTACACAATTCCGGAAAATCCTCGTTGAAAATAACTATACTTAAATATGAAAACAATAAACAAAAACTAAAAATTCTATATACATAAAACAGTTGAAACCTAACCTGAACATAATAAACTAAGAAATGTCCACAAATATTCTTAAATGCCTATAATTGGTAAAAAGAAACCATTGATTTATACCAACAGCTTCCCTTACTTAATACTTCTCGTTTTCACTCTCGCATGTTCTAGTGTGACGTCACGAGTTTGTCGTTGGTTGAAATTTTTCATGCAACTAAAACAGACTATCATTCTTGTTTCGTCCGTGTATTGTTTGATATATTGAAATGTAATTGTCATCTTTGATAATGGCTTATGTAAGCCGAAAGCTTAGATAGGATTAAATCAATATGGTGATTTCCTTTCGTCTTTCAATGATAATGTTATTAGGCTAAAAAAAAACAATATGAAAGGAATTTACTTAAAATAAATAGACACAACTTGTCTATATTATTTAATGAAGCATGCATCCATGAAAAATTGCTGCCTAAATATACACAATATATATATATATCCACAATTCGCCCTGGCATGGAGTATTGCTGCCATATATGGTCTGGCGCCCCCCTTCTGTTTGTCTCGGGGTTCTTGATAGGCTCCAGAGGCTGATATGCAATATTGTTGGCCCTGCCCTGGCGTCTCGTCTACAGTCACCTTCTCACAGACGCGCCGTCGCCTCCCTCTTTCTGTTCTACAAATACTTTCATGGAAATTGCTCTGAGGAGCTGCATTCGCTGGTTCCCAGACGTCATGAGTTCCAGCGCCCTACGAGACTGGCATCCCGCTCTCACCCCCTCACTGTCGAAACTTCTAAACTCTTCTACTCTAATAGCTTCATGTCTCGCACCTCTCGCCTGTGGAACTCCTTCCCTTCTCCTGTTTCCCTGTGAGTTATAATCTCCAGCTATTCAAATGTAATGTCAATCGATATCTCCAGTCGCCTTAATCTATCCAGTACCCTCATCCTTCCTTCTATCACTCCTATGTGATCTTGCTATTTCCTGCAACCCCTTGCATCCTAGTGGCTTCCCGCCTTGCTTTGGGGAAACGCTTAAAATATATATATATATATATATATATATATATATATATATATATATACAGAGAGAGAGAGAGAGAATAATCCGTTGGTATATAATCTAAGAGAATCCTAATAATATAAATTATTAAATCTGATCGACAAAATGGGTTCAAAATATTTATTATAAGAATTCAGATAACACAAAATTGAAATCAAAATTTACCTCATTCGAATAGCTATTTCAACCAACTATATCGGCCTTGTAAACTCAGAAGTGACAATTCCAATATAGGTCTTTTTTGGTTGAAATAGCAATTCTAATAAGGTTAATTTTAATTTCTATTCTATGTAATATATATATATATATATATATATATATATATGTGTGTGTGTTATAAAGTGATATATATATATATATATATAAAAATATATTTATATATGTGATCAGAAAAATATATATATATATTATAAGAAATATATATCTTATGAAAATATATATATATATATATATATATATATATATGTTATAAAAATATATATATATATATATGTTACAAAAATATATATATTTATGTTACAAAAATATATATGTTATAATAAATATATATATATATATGTTACAAATATATATATATATTTATGTTATAAGAAATATATATATATGGAATATATATATAAATATATAATTAAACTATATTGCACACACACGCATACATATGTATATTTATGTTATAAGATATATATATATATATATATATATATATATATATATATATATATATATATATATATATATACAGTTGTATATTTAGGCAGCAATCCTTCGTTTATTCATATTTCATTAAAAACGACAGACAAGGTACTTTTTACAGACTAAGGTGCTTTTTATTTAATTGTTTTTGTGTTCGAACAAGAGCTTTCTTTTCTGGACAATATAAACTCTCCAAATGTTTTATATTTCCGAGCGCTTTCGGCTATGTCTTTAGCCGTTATCAAGGATGATTCAATTTTTCAGCTTAACTGAGTGTGTGCATTATGTGTATGTTTTAGTGTGTTGTAGGGATGTTTAGCACAGTGTGGCCTTGTTCGTAGTTAATACTGTTAAGAGTTGGCTTTTTCTTTTTATTATTAAAGCTTCCATTATTTTTAATCTTTTTTTACAAGTGGATAAATTTATTATATTTGTGTTTTCTACTGATATGTTTCTAATTGAGTCTGGTAAAATTGTGTGTGTGTTTAAATGGGTTCTAATGGAGCTGTGATCAGATAGGTGTAACTTAAGACGTCTGGATAAGCATGTAGTTGTGTAACCGATGTAATTATTTATGAGTCCGGTTTGATCAGGAACACAGTTCCTTAAGGGACATTCGTACTCATAGATAATGTTCGTTCTTTGTAATTTTGACTTAGTTGGTGTGTTGTTATTTTTGAGGATAAGGTTAGCTGTCTAAAAATTTTTATAATAGATAATTAATTTGATGTTTTTATTCGGATCAATTGGGGTAGTGTATTTCTTTATAATATATCTTAATGAAGATTCGTCTTGTTTGTAATTAATGTGCATTTGGTTTTTGCAATAAATGTGTATGTAATTTTTGACTGTGTGTTCACTATCGTTATTACTTGCTTTAGGGGAGAAATAGTCTAATTTGTTGGTCTATAAGGTGGTTAGGGAAACCTTTGTTGATTAGTGTTTGTTTTTATTAAATTCTTTGAGGAAGAGTAGTCGAGAGGATGAATTCTGGTGTGCTCTTTTTAGGAAGGTTTTTATTACTGCTATTTTGTACCTCAGTTAAGGTGGCACGAGTTTTTGCTAGTATGTTTTTTATATAACGATGTGATGAAATTGTTATTGCTATATTCTAATAGAACATCTAAGAATGATGGTTGTTTTTTTTTACTAAGCTCATAGGTAAAGTTAAGGACGGAGTTTTTCTCAAACGTGGTCTTATGTGTATCTATTTTTTTTAATGTTATTAGCTAAAATAAAAATATCATCTACGTAGCGAACATATATTTTCGGTTTACAAACCTGTGTAAATATCGTATTTTCTATGTGGGACATGTAATAGTTGGAAAAGCTTGGACCGAGTGGATTTCCCATACTAACACCATTAGTTTGGGCATAAATTTTGCCATTATGGTCATAGAATGGAACTTTGGTTGTGCATGCGTGTAGTCATTTTTTTTAGTATAAATGATTTGATGGATGGCGGAGGGATAGAATTATTAGTATATACAGAATTGATAATAATGTCAATAGTTTGGTCGAAAGGGACGTTTGTAAATATGTTTTCGACGACAAGTGACCAAACCAAACCAATTTATAATAGACCAAATAATGGACCGATAATACTAAACCAAACCAAGGTCCTGAAGTAATCAAGTCTAAAAGAGGATATTTTGAGGAGAGCAAAAATTAATCATAAATGCTTTTTTTTTCGTCATAATACAGTTTTTAATGAAAAAAAAATTATGACTCACATATTTTTAACCATGAAATAATAATATTCTCTTATTTAGAGTGGCTTTAAACTTTTGAACTGTAGTGTTATATATATATATATATATGTGTGTGTGTGTGTGTGTTTCTTATAGCATAAATTACAACATAGCATTTAAGTATATTTTATTTCACAATCTTCAGTTCTAAGTGAAAGCTGGAAAACTTGAGATAATACAAAAAATCAATCTGGAAGATCAAAATTTACTTTTGACAAAGGTTCAAGGAAGCGATCTTCAGAACCTCTTCTCTGATAGTATAAACAGATTAAGCGCAAAATATATTCATAATTCTTCCAAAGATATCACATATCTCCACATGACTTGTGTCGAAAAGTTTACAGCATACATTTACTTACCTTTTTTTTTTGCCAAAAAGTGTAATAATTTTAAGCAAGAATAGAATTTCTTTTTCTTTTTTTTTTTTTTTTACCAAGAAAACGTTTTTGATGATCGGGATGTTCACAGATAAGGCGGCCAATTTAGCAATAACGTTAACGTTATGATTCAATAAGAATCATTTTTATTCTTATGAAAGAAAACTTTGAATTTCATTTCCAAGACTTTTCGAGATTGATTCTAGAAAGAGAGATTCGCATTTTTACTTGAAATTGTTTATATCTACAAGCTTGTTATCCATCACCTTCATCATTCTTTCTCATAAAAAATAGTAGAGAGATTTTACACAACATATCAAAGAAATACATGGATTCCTTAGAAAGGACTGAGAAGTTCTGAACAAGAGAGTGTGTATTCTTCAAAATGGTAATTAAATTCTGATAGTCGACATTGGACAATTTACATTTAAATATGTACGTCAAACCCATACATACATACATACATATATATATATATATATATATATATATATATATATATATATATATATATATATATGTGTGTGTAGGAGTATAAGTTGTGCTACATTTATGGGATTAGTGCTGAATATCAGAGATAGAGCGTATGTAAATATAAATATAAACGTGAACATTGAAGTCGACTCAGAGGTGACAGGCTGGTTCATGCTAGACGCGATCGTCATTGCGTTTAGCATGAACCAGCCTATCCACTGAGGTACAGGTATATATATATATATATATATATATATATATATATATATATATATATATATATACCTGTAAGGATTGCTATAAAGAATACATCGGAGAAACCTCAACAAATATAAATAAAAGATTATATAACACATAAGGGTTATTTTACATAACAGTATATTAAATGCATCAGATGCTCACCGTAAAGAGACTGACTAAAATTTTGCCATCAAAATGCTACTGTACTTAAAAGAGAAAACGATTTACTAAGACGAAAATGTTTAGAAAGGGCTTTAATCGCTTGTTCATCCACAATAAATTCTTGGCATATTTTCTATTGTTACAATGTAGGATATTTAATAACAAAAGTGAATGAAACAAAGACAAAAAATATCCAAATGAAATCGGCTACATTATATAACCAAAACACACATAAAAACATATTTAAATTAAAATTGCCAGCGTCTCTTGTTCGTACGCATGCGTAGTTGCATCAACGTAAATATAAACTTAATCCGATGAATTTCTAAAGGACAAAACACGTTATACGAAAAAATCTTTCTACTTAGTTATATATCATTCCTTCAAATCTATTCTTGATATATAAAAATCGCATATTGTTATTCCGCATTAACATATTTTTAAGACATTTTTATGTTTATACGTTCTTTTTATAGATACAAATATTTAAGTAAATGCTCTCTTTATAATAAACAGTATTAAACAACATTTACCGGCCTGAATGTTCGAGATATTTTCATAGAATTGACAGGAATCGAACCTGTATCCTATACGGAACCGTCATATAGCCTGACGTGCCTTTACCGATTGGGCCACAGAGGAGCGTTTGGTTAGCAAGGTCGATTTTACTGTTTTTAAACTACAATTCTCTATGTTTTTCTCTCATAATAACATAATTTATTAACATAGTTTGTTAATACTTTTTATTATAAACAGAACATCTACTTAAATATTTGTATCTATCAAAAGAACGTATGAATATAAAAAAAAACTCTTAAAAATAATTGTCGGAGTTTGTCCATTTCATAATGTGTGACTATCTATCTATCTATCTATCTATCTATCTATCTATCTATCTATCTATCTCGGTGAATTCATATCTATCTATCTGAGCCTATTCATTATCTATCTATCTATCTATCTATCTATCTATCTATCTATCTGAGCCTATTCATTATCTATCTATCTATCTATCTATCTATCTATCTATCTGAGCCTATTCATTATCTATCTATCTATCTATCTATCTATCTATCTATCTATCTATCTATCTATCTGAGCCTATTCATTATCTATCTATCTATCTATCTATCTATCTATCTATCTATCTATCTATCTATCTATCTATCTATCTATTATCTGAGCCTATTATCTATCTATCTATCTATCTATCTATCTATCTATCTATCTATCTATCTATCTATCTATCTGTATTCATTATCTATCTATCTATCTATCTATCTATCTATCTATCTATCTATCTATCTATCTATCCGTATTCATTATCTATCTATCTATCTATCTATCTATCTATCTATCTATCTATCTGTATCATTTTCTTGTTTTATTTTTCTCGGTGACTGTGATACATGGTTGTCCATTTCAAATTTTTTGACGTCACACACACACACACACACACACACACACACACACACACACACACACACACACACACACACACATATATATATATATATATATATATATATATATATATATATATATATATATATAATACCAAATCCACAAGTGGTAGGTATCATCCAAAGGAGGACATTTTACTATAGAAATAGTAAAAAGTCAGATCCAAGAAGAGAGCTCAATGTATAAATTATACAGAGCAATATAATTCATAGCAACAACAAAAAAAAAAAAAACAGCTAAAATCACATTAAAGATGGTAATAAGTTTTTTTTTTTTGACCGATAATTTTTACCTGCCTTTTCAGACCGTTAAATTTTAATAAATAAATTCAGGAAGACAATTCAAAAAATAATTTATTAAAAAATAAACAAGACAAAATTGGATCAAAAAAGAAAGTAAAGAAAAAAGGGGAAAAGGAAAAAAAAGAGGAAAAGGAAGAAAAAGAAAAGAATAAACAAAGAAAAAAAACACATATATATATTTTTATCATGTATATATACATTTTTATATATAAGATCCTTGAATATCTTAATTATTTCCTATTCAATGCGCAACAGAAGCCTTGTAAAATATTTCAAAATCGAGGAGGCACCATTTTGGCAAAACTGATGACTCAAAATACTTTATTCTAACCACTAACCGTACTACAACTGCAACTGAAAAGAATTTATCGAATCTAAACATAAATTTAATACAAAAACTTGTCAAACAATAAAAGGTTAAATTAATTCAAAGCAAAATAATGATCTAAAACTTGGAGGATGAATTTGCTGTATCACATGTAATGATTGACAGTCATTATATATATAAAATATATATATATATATATATATATATATATATATATATATATATATATATATATATATATATAAGATAATCCTAAGGAGCCAGGCAAACCTACCTAGGTTTCACCTAGACAGATCTTCAGGGAAACTGGATGAAAAGGAAAATTATAAAACAGTATTTATTGCTAAAACCAAAAATAACCATGACCACGTGACAAAAAAAAAAAAAAAAAAAAAAAAACAAGGTGGAGGGGGTTATGTACTTTATTAAACAACCAACAAAAAACAAACAAAAAACAACCCTATTTTAATAAACAGCCTTTACTATGTCTACACCTACTAAAAATTTCCGATTTTTGGTTTATTAAATTTTTAGGTTCCTTGTAGTCAGCGATAGTTAGTTTTTCCTCCATACATAGAGAACAGAACTCATCACCTGCCTTATATTTATAGCTTTTTTGAAAATATTTCCCATTTAAAATTGAGGCCATTGTTATCTTGTTTAATCTTCCATATATATGTGGAAAGGGTGGTACTATGTTTATAGGTTTCGTGATTGAAACTATTAACGTGGTTGCAATAAAGTAATAATGTGATTTGCTGACAATAAATACTCTATCTACACACACACACACACACACACACACACACACACACACATATATATATATATATATATATATATATATATATATATGTATGTATACTAGAATAATGCTAAGGACCCAGGCAAACCTGCCTAGGTTTCACCTAAACGGAACAATATTTATTGATAAAATCAAATAAAAGCATAACCACGTGATCAAAAAAGAAACAATCATAAATGATATGTTACTTTAATGATAAGCAAATAAGGAGACAAAAAAAACCTATTCTAATAAGCAGCCTTTACTATGTCTACACCTAGTAAGAATTTCCGATTTTTGGTTTAATAGACTTTTAGGTTCTTTGTAGTTAGCGATAGC
>CAHIKZ030000678.1:537500-540000 GCA_903632075.3 Acanthosepion pharaonis | reverse complement strand
GATTCATTTTCTACGGATTATCAACGCTTCGTAGGTTATTTAAAGTCTGAAAAAGTCTTACTAATTAACCCATAGCCGGGGGACGTTTCGGCCGGGCTACCCTAAGGTTTTCTTCAGTTGTCTACCTCATTATATGCCTTACTATTCGTACCAGCATAAATATCTCGGTTGTTATACTGACAATGTTTCGGCCGTCATAATTTCCTACCTTCTTCAAGTGTCGATTATATTATAGGCCTTACTATTCAACCAGTTCTGTGTATGACTATAAACTACATCTGGTAGCAAGGCCTCTGATCGAGGGATTGGGGCCTTTGGGAATCGTGGAACCACCTCTTAATTACTGTTGTTTCGAAGACCGCCCCGACTCGTAAAGGTAGCATCTATTAGGGCATCAGCTCTGGGCAAATAGCGCCTCCACCGCACCAGAAAAGAAAAAATACGCCATGAAAGTATAAAAAATTTTATATAAAAAATTACTAAGAATAGGTATTAATAGTAAAATTAACGACAATACATTTTATCTGTAGTTGAAGGCGTACAATTGTGTTCAAAATATTTAGATTTCAGCATTAAATAACCCATAAAGATGTTGATATGCCACTAAACAAAATCAAGTAACAATACATTTTATCTGTAGCTGAAGGCATACAATTACGTTCAAAATATATTTAGTAGAGAGAGAAGGGAGATCACCGCCCTCTGTGGGATCAGGTTGAGATCATAGACAAAGAACACCATTGGAAAATTCGTAAACTTAAGGAATCAGCACATATGCTAGGCCACAAAAATCTCCCGAGCCGACCAAGCAGAGAAATGAATATAATAAGGAGGGCCAGAGAAAAGCGATGATAACAACAAAAATTGCAATATGAGCTCTGGTAAAAACATAAATGATAACAGCAAAAATTGCAATATGAGCACTGGTAAAAATGGTTACTGAAACATTAGGCTTATAATACCCAGAAAGTCATACACAGATGTCCTCAAGGCACAGTGAATAAAGGCGTTGGTTAGATCCATTGACAGGACCCAAAGATTGTGAGTTCAATACCCGGTTAAGGCAGTGGAGAACTTTCAGAGGGAAATTAACAGGAGATAACTGATAACTGACATCCATTAAACATGGCACGTGGAACTAGAACAGTCTATCCCAGTGAGTGAAATAAAGGGTTCGACATTCCAACCACCTGAAGAAGGCCGGAGCGTACAACGGCCGAAACGTTGTTATAAATATGGCGGACAATAGTCCGAATAATGTAAATAATGTATATTTAGTTGAAATATTTAGATTTTAGCATTAAATAACCCATAGAAGTGTTGATATGTCGCTAAAAAATAATCAGCCAGCCAAAAAAACAATATGAAAGAACTCTTTCATGACATTCATCCAAATAATCTCCTACAATTTTTTAAAGAAATCAAACTGTATTCCAAAATATAAATTCAACAAAACTACAACATAAAACACACATATCATCGTCCCTAGTAATTATGTCTAGACAAACATGTATATGCATAAAAGCTGAATATTATCTACCATGTCATCAATTGTGAAAGCAGAATAACATATATCATATTTTTATTACTTCAGAGCTCCCAAGAAAAATTAAATTTTGGTATTAAATGACCCACAAGATGTTGATATGTCGTTAAAAAAATAAAACAAGCAAAAAGCAATTAATACCAGCAGGCACATCTCTGTTGTTACACTCACAACGTTTCGATCGACATATTTTCCGCGCTTCTCCAGGTGTCTATCATATCATATACCTTGCTTGTCCTAACAACACACACACATCTATGTTATTATACATACAACGTTTTGGCCGTTGTACTCTTCGGCCTTTTTCATATGCCTACTTCATTAGTATGCCTTATTGTTCGTACCAGTAGGTACATCTCTATTGTTATATACACTACGTTTCGGCCGTTGACATACCCCGCCTTCTTCAGGTGCCTATCATATTATATGCTTTACTATATCTACCAGCAGGCACATCTCTGTTCTACTCACAACGTTCCGACCGTTGCATTCTCTTGACTTCTTTTGGCGTCTACATCATTATTACTCCTCTGTCACAACGTGTCAGCCGTTGTACTCTACGGCCTTCTTCATATTATATGCCTTCATATTCGTACCGGCATGCATGTTGTTATGCACACAACTTTTCGGCCGTTCTACCCACCGGCCTTCTTCCGGCGTCTACCTCATTATATACTTTTCTATTCGTACCTGCATAAACATATGCATATGTTTCGACCGTTGTATTCTCCAGCCTTTTTAAGGTGTCTCCCTCCTTTCTATGACTTACTAATCGTACCAACAGGAACATGTCTGTTGTTATACTCACAACGTTTCGGCCGCTGTACGTTTCGACCTTCTTCAGGTGTCCATTATATTATATGTCTTATTATTTGTACCAGCATGCACACATCTTTTGTTTTAATCAGAATGTTTCGGTCTTTGTACTATGCGGCCTTTTCAGTTGTCTATATT
>CAHIKZ030000678.1:527500-532500 GCA_903632075.3 Acanthosepion pharaonis | reverse complement strand
ACTGAAAAGAAATTTCTAAGAAAAAAAAAGAAGACATTCTTATACAACAACAGATTCACCAAACCTCCTTCATATAATGGCTCCACATTTCTTTACATTAATCACTCGTCCGGTTTTGTTTGTATGGCAATGACATACTAGTCAAGAGCAGACAGGTTCCCGCCGCTGCTAGTAAACAGAGCATGTTTAAACTTGTGGCTCGGCTCCAGGAAGGTATATAGTTTTGGAAATACTTGTAACAGCTAAGTATTGAGGTTACATCATATAAAAGGCTGAATTAGAAAGTTAACATTATAGTGTAATGGCTCAACATAGAAATCCATGTCCTTATCAGTTAAGCAAATAAGCTGACCTTCCAAGCTTACTTGAGCCTGGGCATTGCCTTACCTTCATCTTGGAAGATGCACACGTATTTTTCAAGGTATTCTTAGGAAAAAAAAATCGTCTTGTAAGCCGGAAATATGGTAGTCATATTTTTTTTAGTAATTTCATTCCAAGTAAGGCAATAAAGTTACTAAGATGCAACTTTTTACTGAGTGCGAAAGAAAAGAAAAATAATCAAAAATACTGAAGATAACGATTAATGTTTAGATTTTTGAAGATCAAAGTTGACTGGAAAACAAGAAACTGGATGAGAGTTCCACAATCAAGAAATGCGAGAGAAGAAACCATTAGCATAGAATTTACGATTACATCTAGGCCTTTCAATTGTAAAATGATGAGACCTATCTGCCAATCTAGTACTGCGCTAGTAAAGTTGAAGTAAATTAACTTTTTTTTAAAAATTTTATTTTACACTGGTTTGTAAATGACATTTCTTTCTTTAAGCACACTTCTCGCGCTTTTAGCTTATGCATGTCCCGCGGACTTAATTAGACCGAAATTTTTTCCGGTAATTTGAATTTATAATATATACAATATATCTTAGTCACTGCATCATTTATTTCTCAAGATTATCAAGGATTGCAAAGAGCTTTATGAAATATATCTGTTTTAATATTATTCTACGTTTAAAATCATTTTCTTAAATAAGTGTAGGAAACGCTGGCCGTAATGAAATTGAAGGGTTAAAAATTATAGGGTTTGATTACCAAACAAGAGGTGCGTATTATGCATGAGTAGAATCATGTTTCTCACATTTTCAGTCCAATTTTAGGAGTGCGTATTATGGATAAAGGCGTATTATACACGGAGAAATAAATGAAACAGTGACTAAGCCAAATTGTATACGTTATAAATTCAAATTAACAAAAAAAAATATTCAATCGAATTGAGTTCGTGAAACATGCGTAAGTTGAAAGAGTAAGAATTACTTAAAGAAAAAGAAATGTCATTTCCAAACCAGAGTAAAAAAAAAAAAGTCAATTTGATTTTATAACGTATCCAATCTAGTTTAGTCAATGTTTCATTTATTTCTAAAGAGTGATCAAAGATTGCAAAACGCTTTCCAAAATATATCTGTTTTAACAATAAATTATTCGTTGGAATTACAAGTTCTTATTCTTTTTAATTCAACTTCACCAATGGAATTAAGCCTTTTTACAATTAAGCGAATATCTCGTTTAAATTATCAATATTCTGTGTATTTTAAATTTGAAAATTCGTTTATATCGATCAATTATTTAAATTATTATTGAGACGGTGCGAAAGCGTAAATACTTTTTCTTGTAAATTGATTTACAATTTGAACCGTTCATTTATGTTTCGAAAACGTTTCAAAATAATTAACGATTGACAAACTGCTGATGAAACGAATTCTGTTAGGCATATGAAAAGAACCTTTTTATCTTATTCAACGTGGCCAGGTCACGTGCTAATTCCCATATGCTTATCTCCTTGCTTAAATGATTCTATCTGACATTCCATCAAATGGTGAAATTTTTTTTTTTTTCTTTCGCGATGACGACACTTTTAATCTTCGTACAGATCTTGTTAGTCACACGCAATGCTTTGTCCGGGAAAAAATTACTAAGCAATAATAAATTTTAACGCAAAAAGAGTAAACATGATTCAATTGAGAATTGAAAGAAGCAAATGGTATGCTATTCTAAATAAGGATTGTCAAAGCATAAATTGGAATGTAGTAAATCTCCTGCCTCACTTCCTCCTCACTTACTAACTCACTCGTTCAATCTCTTTCTCATTTGCTGTCTCTCCCTCCACCGCACTCTTTCTTTCACTGTCGCTGTCTCTCGCTTTCTTGTTCTCTTTCTCTTCTCCCATCCTCTCTATCTCTTTCTCTCTTTCTCTTCTCCCATCCTCTCTCTTTCTCTTCTCCCATCCTCTCTATCTCTTTCTCTCTTTCTCTTCACCCATCCTCTCTTTTTCTCTTCTTTCATCCTCTATTTCTCTTTTTCTCTTTTCACATCCTTTCTCTTTTTCTCTTTTCCTATCACCTCTCAGTTTCTCTTCTTCCATCCTCTCTCACTTTCTCTCTCTTCTTTCATCCTCTTTCTCTCTCTTTTCCCATCCTCTACCTTTCTCTTCTCCTATCCTCTCTCCCTTTCTCTTCTCCCATCCTCTCCCTTTCTCTTTTTCCATCCTCTCTCACTTTCTCTCTCTTTTTTCATCCTTTCTCTCACTTTTCCCATCCTCTCCCTTTCTCTTTTTCTATCCTCTACCTTTCTCTTCTTCTATTCTCTCTCTCTTTCTCTTCTCCTATTCTCTCACTCTTTCTCTTCTCTCATCCTCTCTCTCTTTCTCTTCTCCCATCCTCCCTCTTTCTCTTCTCCTATCCTCTTTCTCTTCTCTTCTTCTATCCTCTCTCTTTCTTTCTTTTTCTTCTTCCATCCTATCTCTTTTTCTCATTCTCTTTGCACATCCTCTCCTTCTCTTTCTCTTCTCACATCCTCTCTCTCTTTATTTCTTTCCCTTCTCCCATCCTGTCTCTCACTCTTTCTCTAATACACTCCCAAAACCACACAGGTATAAAAACGGAGGAATCATATCATTGTTAACGAGTTAAATATTTGTATGACACAAGGTGTTAATAGTTGAGCACTCAGCGCGAATCATACTCACTACCCCCTATGTTACAGGAGTCAGGTAATTTTTTGGCGAGATAGAATGAGTTGTATCTTTATGCTTCATAATGATTAAAAATAATGTCAAAAAAGCTTCACCCACTTTAACCCTTTGGAGAAGGAGCCTCATTTGGAGTTCCGGTGCCACTCGGAACAAAAAAAAAATCGACGTATAAACACAGAAAACAAACAAACTATCATAGAAACCGCCATTGAAAAGCCCAGATGCGCAAGAAATGTAAGAAGCATTCTGATTGGCTGGTAGGAAGACCATCTAGCTAATCTTGAGGCTTGTATTATCGGGCTCAAGGATCCGCCCAGTCTTCTTCTTCGTTATTCGACTTTTTGGCCGATATATCGGCCCTGTCATCTCCTAAGTTTTAAATATCAACAGGATAAAAGATTGATAAAATCCTAGATAACAAGTCTGCCTAAGTGTTTTATTCGTTTCCTCGCTTCTTTTCTTGATTTTTCTCTTCGTTTTCCAATAATATTCTTATTTAACCATTGAATTTTCCCTGTCTATCAGTATTCCAAAATTTATTCTCTACTTTTTCTAATTTTGCTGTTGTGTTGAATGAACGGAGATGCAGCAATATTGTATAGATTTGTATGTGTGTGTGTAATTTTCATAAGGCGAACTCATGTTAAGCAACCCTAATCAGAAGATAAGATAACCGAGATTTTGATCGGGTATAAAGCGGAGGCCTCCCCAGATCCTCAGAAATTAATTTAAATTATTGTGTCTTCTTGTGGGTATCGAACTCGTGCGCAACAGACAAGAAGATGTTAAAAACAATGACACTACGGCAAGCGCTTAACTATTGCGTGTTTTGGGAATCATTATTACAATGCCGAGAAGATCAAAATTAAAATTAAATCTTCACTTTTGATCTTGTCAAATTGGCGATACGAATATGTAAGAATTTTCCGTTAAAATTCCTTCCTTCTTTTTTCAATCAATCTACATCAGTTTATAAATAAACAGAGTACACTGGATAAAATGGCGTCTAAATTATTCAAAAATGAAAATAACACTGGCGTCAAATTTTAACAGATAAATTTACCAAAATCAAACAAAAAAAATATTTTGAAATACTGTGACGTCCCTAAACACAGCCTTCGCTCGCTCTTCGCTGCTTCGTTCGGGTGTCGCCGCTCCAAACGTGATCCGCCTGTCGCGTCAGTCGTGTTGTCTCGTCCTGTGACGACCAACTGGCTTGGTATCGGTCGCGGCACCCAAATGTGACGTTCTAACCTTTTTGTGATTCGGGTGGGAATCTGGTTAGATTTGATATCAGCCTCGTCGTCCCAACTCGCTTCCAACGCCTGGTTACCAAAGTAACTGCCTTGATCCCCAGTCTGCCTACCCACGTTGTGAATTGATCTTAGGCAGACGAGATCAATCAGTAGTTGGGGCCGTAATGCAAATCGGGTTCAAACGGGGGTGACACCGCACAAATATACATAAAAGAAAATAAAATGATAACTCAAAAATTCAAGGTATCAAAAAAAAGGATAACAAACTTTATGTCTAGTTGTTGAATACATAGGACTGCGTCTATCTCCCGACCCGTTCTATGGATTGTGACACGTTGTTTTCCGTTAGGCGAGTTTTAACACTTCAAGTTGTTTGCTCTTTAAGAAATTGGTTTTTCGGTGTGTCTTCGGGCGAAAGTCGAAAAAAAAAACAACTTATTTTTGGTGGTCTGGATTTAAGTCGCTCTTCAAAATAACTGTTCTTGGATTGAAGATGAGACCGGAAATTGCGCGAATCTTGGTCAGCCGGTGCGAGGCTTGCTTCAGGAACTCGAACTCGAACTCGAACTAAACTGATTTCTGCTTGCTGCGGCCTTGCTTATATGGACGCCGACCAAAACCGGGGTGGGTTTGTCGGCGCCGGGGGTTCCTCGATAATTCTAAATACCTATCCACTTCTCTTATTTTTGGTTAGGAATTTTCCACTTCTTTCCATTT